>PVIJ01006965.1:0-86891 GCA_004024925.1 Scalopus aquaticus | reverse complement strand
GGTGAGCAGAAACAGGAGAGGTCTTTAAGTGTGAGTAAGTGGCCTGCCTGTGATAGAGAGCGCCAGATAGGATACAGGCCTGAGGGAATGCAGAATGCGCTTCCTCCACGGTAAATAATGATTTTAAAGGCAAAAAAGGGTCGGAGAGTAATAAAAGGACAGTGACCCAGAAGGTTAAGTCTAAATATGTAGGTCCCGGGAGGCCAGTAACAAGAACAAGGGGACTTTAAAGAAAGTGTAATTGATTGAGAATGTCGATGAAACCTTTGATAAGTGCTCATTCATCAGAAAATGAAGGCAGCTCTGTTAGGCTAAGGACAGAAATCTGTACCCAAAGACAGGAGTTCTTAAAATCTTCCTCCAGACCCTGAACAAGCCTAGAATCCAGGCCTTCCTGCCTCCGGGCAACTGATGGGAAAGTGCAAGGGAGTCTGTGGCCAGGTAATGGGGTAGAGATGAGCATTAGCCTCGAGTCCAGCTGATGGACTGGAGCAGAGTAAAAGTCCCTGGACACAACTTTTAATAAGGCAAATTGGAAAACAAGTTCACACGTGCACCCAGCATAAATCCAGAGGAATTTCTCCAGAGGGCTCTGAGGACAATTTAGCTCTAAATAAAAGTACCTCTGTCTGCTTAATCTCAAAAAAACCTTCTGAGTGCTTTGAAACATAAGAGAGCAAAACAGTGCAGAACTGCATCAGCCTGACATATACCCACTGTTTGTCCAAGTTCAGTCACAGCTTCCCAACCCTGGTCAGCTCCTCCCTGAATGCTGGCTGCTAATGATGTGCACCAAAAATTAGGGCCAGATTCTACTTTCACAAAGAAATTGACCCACAGCCTTATTTAGAAAGCGACTAAGAGAAAATAGAGCCCCATCTTCTCTAAGTTGTGTATTTCTAATAATTTAATGCCCTTAAGAGTTTAAGAGCCTAGATCTCTTTTGGATGAATTAGACAATCATTTTCAATCTCCTGTTGCTCCTTTTGCGAACCTGCATGTGCGTCTATCTTGAGCCTGGGTGTTTAAAACTGAAGAAAAGCCAGCCATGGGCCCTGACCTCACTGGGCTCGCCCTGCGGTGTAGGAGGTGGACCGTGTGCGAGGGAACAGTGATGCGTGGCCTTAAGTAAGATAAACGAAAAGACCAGGTGCCTGGAAAGAAACTGCAGTAGACAAGGCGGTCTCAGGGGAGGTGATGTTTGACCTGGGGCCAGATACTAAGGAGTAGTCAGGAGAGTAAAGAATTTGGAGGAAGACTACTCCAGAAGGAGGGAACAGTATGTGTGAAAATGAAGAGCAAGGTGGTCTTGGGGAGCTCAAGGTGAACAGGAGCCAGCTCGCTGGAGGCCTCTCAGGCCAAGTTATGAGGAACTGGAATTTTATCCAAAAGTGCAGCAGGAAGCTATGCAAGGGTTTTAATAGAAAATGATGCAATCCGTTTAGATTTTTCAAAGGTTGTGCTGGCTGCTGGGTAGATGCTGAATTTGAGGGGGACACAAGTGAAAGTGGCCAGTAAGAAAGCCCCTCCCTGCTGCAGCAAACACAACAAAAAGGAAGAAAATGGTGATCCGACAGATAAGCCAGATAAGATGTAACAGTCCATGCCAAGGAGATGTGACTTCTTGCCCCCTCCCCCTTAAAGGACAAAGCTGTTTAAACTCAGTAGAAACCAGAATTTAAAAGGATCTGGAGAGACATTTGAACAGACCCAGCCCAGCTTCTTGTACCCTTCCCTCCCTGCCCCCTGATCCTTTCCCACTGCTCCTGGTGTTCTGGAGAGCCACAGTAACAGAATGATCTAGACTTTTTCTTTATGTACCAGGTGGCACTCAGTTCAGAAAGCAGATGACAGCACTAAGTAGAATACCAACCAAATAGTAAGTCATAATTCAGTAGTTACGAATATCGGGGGGAGAGTATGGACAAAGGATGAATGTGCTTATCATAGGAAGGAGAATATGTACATGGTTGATCTGGATTTCTTGTTTCCTAACTATTTGCAGAAGAAAGATGATGCTGGGATTGTGGATCCTAGAAACCTTTTAGATTCTGCTAAACTTTATTTCTCTGTGTGCTTCCTACCTCATTACTTGGACTGGAAAACAGCAGGCAGCAACCAAATGTCCCCCCAAGATGTCTCATTAGTTTTGCCAGGAAGTCAACTTGTGATTTAAAAGGAGACAGGAGGGAAGAAAGGTTACAGATCTGTGAACATGGA
Source organism: Scalopus aquaticus (assembly GCA_004024925.1). Taxonomy (NCBI): domain Eukaryota; kingdom Metazoa; phylum Chordata; class Mammalia; order Eulipotyphla; family Talpidae; genus Scalopus; species Scalopus aquaticus. Next base: position 84,671 of record PVIJ01006965.1, on the reverse strand, counting down.
GCAGTACTTCATCCAACAAATATTTATTGAGCAACCCTCTGTGCCAGGCACCAACTGGCCCGCTGGCCTTTGTGGAGGGGCCAGCAAACCGGCGGTAGAAGCCAGTGTGAACTGCACTTTGAAATGCACACAGGTAGCTGTGTGCTGCTCAGCAAGCACCGAGGGGGCACCTCCCCCCACCTGTACTCAGAGGAAATAATGTCCACACTAAAACCTGAAGGACGGATGATTATGGAGAAGCCAGGAGAGGGTGGTGGTTCCGCGATCTGGCATCAGCCGCCAGTAAAGGCTGGAGAGCCATCTGGTTCATTCCTCTTAAACCCTGTTTCAGTGATTCCAGAGCTTCTACAGTGTCCCCTTGGGTATTTTTAAGTGAAAATAAATATACTGATGACATGTCTAATTAGTGGCCTCATCAGCATCCTTTCCCACCCGTTCTGGCCAAATACGGTTAGTTATTCTAAGGCCTACAGAATTTATGATCAAAAAAATTTGAAGCTGCTGACCTGAAGGAAAGAAGAGTGAGTGAGTAGCTGTCAGTGATTTTAGTTCCAAGGGAGCTGATTGCATGTGTGGTTTTAGCCAAGATATGCAGCCTCTCTGTGTCTCAGGTGGTTCATCTGAAAAGTAGACTTTAAAAATACAGGTTCTTGCCTTTCTAGAGAAGCTGTGACATTAACTCCTGACATAAGGAAAAGCATGTGTGTCCTTTTAGTGGAAAGACCTGAGGTGACCTGCACGGTCATGTGGCATCCCTGGGGCTGTGTCTTGATGAGATCCACGTACACAGCAGACTCAGGGGCTTCAGTTTAGAGTGAGGCGGGCAGCATTGTCACCTCGGGTGTGTGGAAGTGTGCATTCTGCAGACAGCTGCTGTCACTGTGTAGATAAGAGAGAAGGGCAAAGGGAACCTTCCAGGAGGGGGGTTTGGGGATGATATGCTTCCCAGCACTCGTTCCAGGACTATTTTCTGCCTAGACTCAGTATGGAACTTCTTTTCTTTAGAACATAGGAATTTGAAAATGTCTGTGGTCCAGATTTTGTGGTCCAATTTATTCCAAAAAGAGTGTAAAGCAACAAAAATGATCTGGATGCTGGGGAGTCTAATGTACATTCTCCAGTCTGTTTCCAGGCAGCCTACTCAGTGCCAGTCTACTGTCTGGGCTCAGGAGGGGCCCCTGCAGGGCGGGGGCAGGTGAAGGTGAGCAGGAAGGGTGGGTGTGACTCAGGCTGGGGGACACAGTCAGCAACCAGCAAGTTGGGTTTCAGAATCCTCACACCCAGCTGCCCACCTTAGCTGGTCCCTGCTGGCTGGGAGAAGGACAGTGTGTGGCCGTGGGGGGCAGTGCTGGGTGTTGGTCTCTTTTCCTGGAACTGAAATGAACCTTGCCTTGAAAACCTTTAAAAAGATGAGAGAGTCTACTGTGCTTATGAGTCCATCTCTTTCCCATTGTCCTGTTCTTCTCCAGCCCTTCAAAGGACATATAACCATTGTACTTCCGCAAAATTATTGTACTTCCACATTTACTAAATACTTAGTTTCTGTGTTGGAAACCACAGCTCTCTGATCATGATAGCACGTGATCAGGAATGCTGCTTGAATGTTTGTCATCTATTGTTTGACCAGTTTCATACAGTAGTATTTTCAATGCTTTATTATGGTAGCATGTGAACTTAATATTTTAATAAAAATGAATGATTTATAATGTAAAAAAAAAAAAACAACAACAAAACCACAAAAACAGTTCACCCCTGAACATTGCATCCCTCAGAGTTCTGCGGAACTGAAAGAGGAACAGAATGAGGAGAAGACTCAGCCATCATGCAGAACAGGCTGAGCCGGCAGTGTGGTTTAGGCAAAATTGGGACGTTATTAAATGCCACAAGGGATTTGTGAAAGGCAGGCAGCAGAGTAACCTCAGGTGGGCGGGAGTGTGCATTCTGGAGACAGCTGCTTCCAGTGTGTAGATAAGAAAACCGACCAGGAGAGAAGCGCAAAGGGGGACCATTGTAGAAAGGGGGTCTTTCACAGTCGGGTCCAGAGGAGCCTTGGAAAGGAAAGCTTGCTGTCAGATGGGCTATACCAGTGAGTGGTCTTGGGATGCTCCTTACATCCTCGTATTTGATAGTGAGGTGCCTTTGAATTTACTTTCCCCTTCTGTGTAAGTCAAATAGCCAGTGCACTTGGTGCCTCGGAGGCTGTGTGGGAAACTGAGGACCACATGATGAATTCTGCAAAAGGCTTTGACATGTTAATTTCCCAGCCAGGGCTCTTCTTGCTACTATTTCCAGCATAAATTAGGTCTTTTTAGTTGTGTCTACTTTGCATAACATCTTAGCTGAAAGGAACTCTGAAATGAAAGTATGATATGTGATATACAGAGAAGATAAACATGAATTAATGAAACAAAAATAAACTTTTAGACTATAAGGTGAATTAGTGATTACCAGAAGAAAAGGGGGAATAGGGATGGGTAAATTGGGACATAGGGGACAATTATATGGTGAAGGGTAGAATTGGACTTTAAGTGGTGAACTTAATGTAAATCCACATGTTGGTTTTCAGTGATGTACACCGGAAGCTTATACAATATAATGCAATGTTGCTTCAATAAAAAAGCAAAATTGAAAAAAAGAAAGGTGTTATAGTAAGAACTTTCCTAAAAGAAGTAAGAATAGATCCACCATATGATCCAGTAGTCCCACTTCTGGATATCTACCCAAACAATATAAAATCATTAACTTACAAAGTTATGTGCACTACACTTTTTATTGCAGCATTATTTATAATAGCTAGGCTATAGTAGCAACCTAAGTGTCCATTAACAGATTGGACAAAAAAAAAAAAAAGGGATATATACACAATGGAATACTATTCAGGTATAAAAAAGATGAACAGCTGCCATTTGCAGCAAAATGGAAGGGGATTTAAGGGGACTGCAGAGCAAAATTAGTCAGAAGGAGAAAGACAAATGTTAGATTATTTCACCTATTTGTGCAATATGAGAAAACAAAACAGGTGAACAGACAAACAAAAGTACACCAGTGGACACTGACAGCAGAACTGAGAATATCCGAGGGGAAATGAGTTGGGGGTGGGAGCAAGGATACAGGGAATCTAATGGATGGTAGTATTTTGTTTAAAATAAATAAATAAATAATAAAGATGCTATGGGAAGACAATAATGAAAATAGTTTTTTGAAGCACATGCCAAATACATGTAGTCTGCTAGACTGAATAGACGTTATCTAGATATTTCATTGCAACTCTGCAGTGTAATAATAATGACTAATTTCCTCTCTGCTATTTGAATATGTACTAGAGTCTTCTAAATGCTTGACCTGAATCACTGTAAGTTGCTCAACAACCCTATGAAAGTGGTTCTTCTTCACCCATTTCAGGGATGAGAGCTGAGGCACAAAAAGGACAAAGTCACAGAGCTGGTGGGTGGGTAGAGCTAGGATTCCAGCTCATGAGAGGGTAACCCCAGAGCCACACTCCTATCCCGAGAGCACCCTGCCCCGTATTTCCACTTTACAGAGAGGGGCCTCAGACTCAGAGCTTACTTGCCCGATGTCACTCAGTTCGTAAATGGCAACCTCAACCAGATCTTCAGACATCAAGTCTAGGGTTATACTGAGTGTATTCAAAGCAAGGAAACCTAAATCTGGTGGAAAAGGTAGGCACGGAAGGAAGAGATGGAGCTTAGATAATAACTAAAGTAAAGATGAAAATGGTAGTTTAGCACTGGAAGCTCCGTATTGACTCCTTGGGCATCTCTCTAGCATGTCTTGACATAAAAAGAAGTCCACAACCATTTGCTAATGCCACCCCTTCCCAACCAAGGCTGATGTACAACTGCAGCTTACATGTCTCCAGATTCCAGCTTATAGGGCTTCATTTGGTCTTCAGAGGATTAGAAAGATCTGGAAGACTCATTGAAAACACCCCTAGAGCAGAGTGGTGCAAAACCACTTCAGAACCTGACACAGGATGGTCTGGTCAAGAGAAGACCAGCAGGGTGTGACTGGGGTACTTGGACGTTTGGAAGTCAGGACTCCCCTAAGGAGAAGTACTAGGCCTTTTCCCATGGTGGAATACATTGGTCATGCAGGGCTTAAAATTTTTCTCTCACTCCCTAGGAGTATGGAGGAAAAGAGCTATGGGAATGGCACTGGGGACCAGGGGGTAGGAGGATTTAAATGGACACACAAAAGGCTTGCCTCCAGCGCAGTGGAATCCAAACAATCTGAAATAGCTCAGGCTCAAGAGCTGGCATGTGCTTCCAAGCTGCCACCCACTGAACAGAGAGGCCCGCCACGCCGGGAGATGGCTCTCTGTGAGACTGGGAAGCGAGGCCGCAGAGACTGTTTTCAGGGAACCGCCTCATCTGACAACTTGCTCCAATGAGTCCAGTTTTTCACTTACTTATTGGCAGAGGCTGAATTTTGGGGGATTCCCTTCGTAATAGCTAATGTATCTTTCTTCCCCCTGCTTGGAAAGTCTGATCTTCTAAGATTGGGAGATACACTTACTGCTTCACAGAAAAATAGGAAAGGATGATGACCCCCTTAGTAGGGGATTCACCAATGGATGGTGGGTGCAGCCTTAGAGACCTGCCTGCTCTGGATCATCTGTATCATTAGCTGTGCTGCTTTGCTCTAGATGAGGGTCATTTTTCTTTGTTGATTTATTTGTTCCCCCTGCCACGATTATCTCATTCAGTTTCTTCTTTTCCTGGTTTTTCCAGAGATGTGTGTGCAGATACTGGCGCCTCTGATTCCAGCCCAGAGCCCCTCACCTCTGACCCCCAGCACAGGAAAGCAGCATGGCCAGGAGTTAAGCTTCGGCTGAAGCACAGGTAAGAGGCACAGAAAAGCACTGAGCTGCTGGAAGAGGTAACTGGGACCAAGGTAGTTCCAGGCATAGGCTAGTTGGGAGAGGGAAGGGGGTTCTGACAAGTATCAGTGGGTCAGGTCGAAGCTCTGACTTCAGAAGGATAACCAGCTTAATGGCAGCTTTCAAACTGGGTTCTGAAGAGCACTGAAGTTCTTGGAAGGTAATCTGAGGGTCCCTTAATCATTTGATCTCAGCATCTTTTTAAGCATAAATTCCCAACTGTTTTTAAAAATGTAACTGAAAATGCTCAAAGTGACATCGTATTCTTTGGAAGTGTCTAATGTGTTAAATGGTACAAGAGTAATTAATCTTTGAACTGATATTCATTTAAGATTTCGCTTGTCATCTCTAATTGAGAAATGTCTTGAGACCGCCAAGTTAGCCTAATAAAAATGTGCAGCTACGTGTCTTTGCTTCCTGTGTGGTAGGTGAGTGCTGAGGCTGTGTGTGTCTCATCACATTCTCACACTGGTCCTGCAGCTTTGCGCTCATCATGCGGGCATTCAACTAGGAGGCTGTTGATTCAAATTCAGGCAGTTTGAGCTCATAGACTCTACTGCCACAACATTCAGCTAATGGAACCCACTTCCTAAGACAGCTGTAGAATTCAACGAGATAACTCTCTTACACTGGGAATGCAGACTGGTCTAACCACTATGGAAAGCTGTGTGGAGGTTCCTCAAAATACTAAAATTGGAGCTACCATATGACCCAGTGATTCCACTCCTAGGAATCTGCCTTAAGGATACAAAAGCATTAATTTGAAAGGAAACCTGCATTCCCATGTTTAATACAGCACTGTTTACAACAGCTAAGGTATGGAGACAACTGAAATAGCCAAAAACAGATGAATGGATCAATAAGATATGGTATATATACACAATGGAATACTACTCAGCAATCAAATGAGACAAACTCATGCCATTTGCGGCAACATGGATGGAGCTGGAAGGGATTATGCTCAGTGGAATAAATCAGAAGTTAAAAGAAAAAAACTGGATGGTTTCACTTATAGGTGGAATATAAGGAAACAAGGGTCAGGAAAAAGACAAAACTTGCAGGCAAACTATAGATCTGAGGCATCCGGCAGGGGAGGGCGAGGTAGGGGTAGCCTCAGGGCTACCCCTGAGGGGAGCCATCAAATACTGTACAAAAATGAACAGTGATGTAAGAAAATAAAGTTGGATTTTTTTTTTAAATAAAAAGATATTCAAAGCACTTAGCACGGAGTCCAATCACAGTGAAGGAGAAATACGTGTTAGGTGAAATAAATTTTAGTAGTGGTTACATAATGGAGGCAGTATAATGGCAGTTAGCATTCTCACCATCATTTTCATCTTTAGCATGCAAGTCTGTGTGCCAGTGCGAAAGGCAATATAACATAGTGAGTAAAAAAGGGCCTGGGGACTCAGACTACCTATTGATATATTCCAATCCTAAATCCTGCCTCTTTTGTCTTTTACATTTTATTCTGAAATAATTTTAGATTCATCAAAAGTACAAGCCTTTTTGGAGATTTATCACATACCCACCATCTGACTTTCCCTAACTTTAGCGACTTTGTAACCATAGCACAGATATCAAAACCAAGAGATTAGTGTTGGTATAAAACTACCAGCTACAGACTGTAAGACTTTACAGACATTTCACCATTGCACATTACCTAAGACCTTTTTCCTCTCCAGTAGCCTACATTGTGTCAAATGATGTGTTTCCTTAGACCTTCTAGTGGTGGTCTTTCCTCAGTCTTTCCTTGTCTTTTGTGACCTTGACACTTTAAAAAGCCATGGGCCAGTTATGTTGTAGAATGTCTTCTGTTAAGGTTTGCTCTTTTTGTCTCAAGATTATATAAAGTTACGCATTTTTTGTAAGAAATTACAAAAACTGTGTGTTGTCAAAAGTACATGATACTGATGTTTTTTTAGTGCTGATGTTAACTGAGATTACTTAGTGAAGGTGAAGTGTGCTAGGTTTCTCCAACTGTAAAGTTACTGTTTGTCTCTTGGTGATTAATAAATACCTTGAGGGAGATAACTGTGAGGCTATGCAAATACTCTGTTTCTCTCCAGACTTTCCCACTGATTTTAGCATTCACTGATGGATATTGCCTGTGACATTATTGCGATAATATTCTAAAGGTGATTTTTTATTTCCTTCATTCCTTTTATATTTGTTAATTGAAACTCTAAAGAATTGTCTCTTTTCTCTATTCACTGTAACAGTAAGAATACCTAACTGTGGGTTATAATTCAACCCTACCGTCGCTTGTTTTGTTGCTTAAATTATTCTAGCTTTGCTTACGGGGAGCCCTCTCAAGCTGGCTGGGGTCTAAATCCTGCCTTGAAATATGGAAAAAGGAGCGGCACCATCTTGTTCTTCCATTAGAGAGAGCAGTCATGCCGTGCTCAGTCCTCTGAGTAGTGGGCGTTGCGCTAGTCTAATTTGTGACAGGTCCCAGAAGCCTATATACCAACACCTATCTTGGAAATAAAAAGTGCCGGGTCATCGCATGAGCAAGTCCAAGTCCGGGGGGGTCACAGAGGTGCATGTGTGTATCCTTTTTCATGGAGAAAGTAGTCAGGAAATTTTTTTCAATTATTGATAAGAAAAAGGAAAACGCAAAAGGAAAAAAACTCCCTCCCCAGGGGTATAGAGGGACCAACCAAATTCAAGAAAGATGCTGCTAGTGACACAGGACTAATAGTCTCACAGATCCAATTCTGCCCTTCCTTTCATGTTCAGATTCCTGAATTCCTTTGTATCTAACTTGTCAATCGGAATTCTTATGATCTAATTTATCATGGCTGACACATCTCCCTAAAATCTGTCAAAGCCCTAGGCTAGGTGGTTCAATGAGTTCATAAAGGTAGCAAAATGTTCTAGGTTAAATCTCAAGATTTGTTTTTAAATATTTATTTATGCATGTAGGAGCTGGGGTGTAGGCCAGAGGTGTGGGGTGGTGAGACAATCCACCAGAAACAGAGTGGGGAGCAGATCAGACAGATTTACTAAAATACACTGCCGAGGGGAGCAGCGGGTGAGGCAGGAGAGGTCTGCTGCACCATGTTGGAAGCTCCCTGGCCAGGGATGGAACTTGTACTGCAGTGGCTGTGGATAGCTTCATAGTGCTGAGATTTAACCCTTTGCACCACTAGGGAAGCCCCAAACCTCAAGACTTTTAAGTCAGTGCTTTCTTCCAGGAATTCCTCAGACCTTCCTCATCGTCCATCACCATCATTGTAATAGCCATCTGATCTGATTATTAACGATTTACCCATATGTGGTGATAACGTGCTCTGTAAAGTAAATCAAGAGAAATGTCTAATAGAAGGTCAGGGGTTGACTTCTAACTCGTTCTCAATTGGACAGCAAGGTTAGCTCAGCTGGCTCTTCAGCTTCTCTTGGCAGTGAGTTCTGTCCTTGTGCTGCTGACTGAGTGTTCTCAGGACAGTGAATGTTGACATAGACCCTGCTTCGCAGCCTCCCCAGCTGTGGGATGCTTAAAGCCATTAACATACTTTTGCAGACAGTTGCATTTTTGCAAATGTGGGAGGATGCAGGTTTAGCAAAGATCATTTAAAGAAACTAATTCAGCTGCATGCATTTATCAACAGATGGTTTTCCTTGTTCCCCACCTCCTCTTGCCCACAAAACAGAGTTCTGGCATTTCTAAGCTGCATGCTATTGTCTAAGACGCAGGTCCTTCGCAGGAAAATTTACTAAGGTCACCTTCTCTAATTCTGTCTTAGAGAGCAGGCATTGAGTTTTAATTGGCCAATTTATGGAGGTGATGGGAAACCGGAGTCCCTCCCCCAGGCACCAAACTTAGCTGTGAGTTCTGGGCGGTTTAGGTTGCTGGCTGGAGGTGGGTGGGACTGCTGGGAAACTGCAGCCCTGAAGGAGCAGAAAGAACCCTGGCAGCGAAATGGCTCTTTATTCCACTCCTGAATGTAACATTCATTTGGCCAGAGGCTTGTTGTCCAGGATGTTCCTGTTAGCCACAAGGTAAGCCCACTACAATGTGAGGATGAGATTTAGAATCTCTCATAAGATTCTCAACCGGCAAAAATAGCCAATCATATGCTAAGTTTAACCTTGTTTCTCTAAATAGCCATGAAAATTCTTATAATTTGAGCACCTCATGTAACTTAATGTGCAGTTAATATTTGTGTGGGAATATTGAGTCCTCTTCTATATCAATACAGTAGCCATATTTCTTATAATGTGCAAATGTAAAGTGGCTTTTTATCTTATAGCAAAAATTTTGTGTTGTAAACTTTATGGCTTTACTTCCCCATTTTCCTGGGGAATTTCAGAGTAACTTTGCCCCTTACCTATGTGCTAGTAGCCAGATTCTTCTCTATACTCATTGCCAACATTTATATAAAGAAAAGGAACCTGTAAATATACTCATAGTTTTAAAGCAAAGGTGCAGTCTTCTCATTTGAGTTTATAGTCTGACATGAAAAGAAGTATTGATTGAGATAGCCCATCATACATTGACAGTTGAAGGTTTAAATGCTTGATTATCATTTCTCGTATTCACAAAAATCTGAGGCTAGCTTTTATCCTTACGCGATCTTGATTCAAAGATCTTATTGTTCAGAGGGATGCTTAATGCTGATGCTTGCTTCTGGAAATGCTTTTACTTAAAAGAAAATAGGACATGGTAAAGAATACCTGGATGCAATAGTTGTGGTAATAGCCTAGATGTTAAGGTGATTTGACTATCTTATTGTTACGGACATCTTATTATTAAGAGTAAAAGACAAACAAGAAAATATGAATTGCTAACATTGTAAAACACATATATAGAGAGAGGGATCACAGGGCTGGTTTTTCAAGTTTTATTTGGCATTCTTTCATATGAAACGAATAAGAGAGAGCATTCTTCTGAGTTTCATTATTTTCTCCCCAACAGAGTCAGATTATGTGTGAATGGTGGTAGTGGTTAAACAACTTGTAAAATCTATTATGGAAATAATTCAGTAGGCAGAAATTGAGGAGCTCTGGAGCAAGTATTCTTAAAGCTTTTAGTCTCCCTACCTCAAAATCTTCACTATTTTGTTCATTAAAGTTTAAACAATATTTTATTTTATTTTTTTAACATGTGTTTTGTTTTCTTTTTGTTAAGATTTATTTATTTTTGCATACAAGCTGGGGTACAGGCCAGAAGTGTGGGGTGGTAAGAGGGTTCACCAGAGACAGAGCGGGGAGCAGAACAGACAGATCGATGGAAATACACTGCTGGGGGAAGCAGCGGACTAGGCAGGAGAGGTCTGCTGTGCCAAGTGGGAATCTCCTTGGCCGGACATCGAACTCAAGCCTCAGCTGCCGACAGCTCCACAGCACTGTGCTTAGCCCGCTGCGCCACCAGGGAGGCCCAAACAATATTTTAAAACTTTGTTTTTAATGAAGTCTTTGTCCAGTGTGATTTTTAACATAAGCTTTTTACCATTAAGCTTTTTATCTGAAATTAGCATTTTCGGTCCCTTCCTTGGTCCTCTTGTGAACTTTAGTTTCATATTTACAGCTCTTGCTATAAATGAAAATAAAGTGAAATAGAGAAGAGGAAAAACACAATACAATGAATCAAACTTCCTCCAAAAGAGAATTCAGTTTCCTTAGTGTTGAAGGTTGGACGGGACATTTGTTTGTTTGGATTTAATGCAGTAATGTTTAGAAAAAAATCTTGGCAAAAGTAAGGCTTCTGCCTCATGAAAATAAAAATCCTTTCTTCATTATTTTGGCCAATAAAATTTAATGTATACTTTGGCATCATATAAAAATTAATTTGCTCTATTTGGAAATACTTTTTTTCCAAAGATTTTCTTTATTTTTGCATAGAAGAACTGGGGTATAGGCCAGAGGTGTGGAGGGGTGGTAGGAGTGGGGAGAGAGGATTCACCAGAGACAGAGTGGGGAGCAGAACAGGTGAACTGACTGAAATACACTGCTGAGGGGAGCAGTGGGCGAGACAGGAGGGGTCTGCTATGCCATGTGGGTTAGCTCCCTGGCAGAGGATTGAACTCAGGCCCTCAGGGTGGGCAGTTGTGGTGACAGTGCTGAGACTTAACCCCTAGGCCACCAGGGAGGCCCTGTTTTGGAAATATCTTGATTGGTATTTGGACTCTTATAAACCCTCAAAAGTCAGTCTTCTGTGGGACTGTGCACTAAGGAGGCAGGTTTGCATCTGCAGTGGTGGGTTTTCCTCCAGCCCACCTCTTAGCCATGTAGGGACGTAGACCTTTCACTGTGCCCTGCTTTGCTGCTCCTGATTTGTCCAACAGGAGCCCTCTAGAAGCATCCCCAAGCCATTTCTCCTGCCAGAAAAGCAATAGTAATTCAGGGACACACACACACACACAATATTATTTGTCTACAACTATCTGACCCCCTCCGAGATCCACAAGAATGTTTGTGTGGAACTGCATTTATCTGTGTGTAGCCGATAAAAATCCACTGGTGCTAAAGTGATTTATCTCAGCTCTAGCAACAGAGTCTATGGCAGAAAAGGAGTAGAAAATAAAATTCTAAAGTCATATCTGATATCTAAAGAAACTGATAAATGTCCTCTATCCTTCCCCAACAAATAAAATGTCTGGCTTCAGATTGAGAGTCAGAAGAAATTATTGATAGAGTTTTGCTATTTTATTTATGCTGTGCTTTCTATTGTAATTGAATTAGAATGTCAGTGAAAGACAAAGATGAATGTTGCAGATCAAAGATGTTAACTGTGTTTCGTATCAACTTCTGCCATGATTTATATTCAAACATATAAAAGGAGGATGGATGAGAAGGAGGATGACTTTTACAAATATTTTGTATATATACGTTATATAATAAAATGACTCATAAAAATTAAGTTTAATAGTTGCTTAATAATTTTGAAAATAGATTGACACACAAAAGAACCTTAAGACATGAGCTTTATTATGATTCCTCATTATATGTCTGTGAGTGGAGAAGGATAGGAGGGGATATTGAGAAAAAGAACATTTCAACATCATCACCCACTGTGACTAAGTGAAGAATGCCCTGCCCCATTGCTAGTCCCTCTCTTTTATAGTAATAATTTTGTGTGTTCATCAATAAAATTGAATCTTCAAAATAGTGTTTCAAACTGGAAGGCAGAAAGGACATAAACTGGTAGTGAAAGGATGGAGGGGACAAGTCTGGAGAATGGGGTAAAGTATCTTACTAGAAAAGGCTTATGCAAGTGGTGAATTTTAGAGTCTTCTGTCTGTCTGTGAACAGATTTCGCTCTTATGATGCAGTTGTCAAAGCCAAAAGTCCCCAGGGCATATTATCAGGATGTGACATTTAAAAAGAGCTTTTCTTTCCAGAAAGGACTGGGTTGCTACGGGTTATGTTACCTAGTACGTGCCTTTTTACCCACTTAACCACCTTTTTAAGACACAGGTATTAATGAGGCAGTTATAAAAGGCTTGGAAAGATTTGCTTGTTAAATTTTTCTGTGACCCCAGAAAGTCTGAGGTATGGCCTTGAGGAGGCCAGTAGTCATCAAAACTGAAAGTTAGAGAAAGGCTAAAGGCTTTCTCAAAAGGCTAAAGGATTTCTCAAAAACAATGTTTCTGTCAGCAGTGTGCTAAGTGACAGTTACCACTGATTTTACATTTTGGAAGATAATGGACTTTTTCAACTCTTAAAAATTCTTGACAGCGTGTGTTTCATGTGAACATGTATAAAGCGTGTGTCCGTATGAGTGATTTTTAATATTCTATAGAGCATGAACGAAACAGTGGTATATACGGGCACAGCTCAGGTAATCTGATTTGGTATAGTTTTCAGTTGCTAGACATTTTCTCTCCAGTATTTGAGGGGTCTGTATTTTGTAAGCAGAAAAAGCTTAGAAAGTCATTGTTCAAATATAAATTATCTGTTCTCTCCTAAAGAAGATGTAATTATAATTCCCCAATTACTTGTACAGTGTAATTTAATTGTTCATGTTGAGTTTGTTTCCTCTTTAACACATGAAACAAGGCAATTTAGCAATAACTGTCAAACTTGCAAATGCATTACTTTCCCTTGAACCATTAATTCCTTTTCTACAAATTTCTGAAGATATGTTGATATACAGAGAAAACAATACATAGGCATGCTTAATTATCGAAGCATTATTTGTAACAGCAAAAGCTGGGAAATCAAAATGTGTCTGCCGCAGGGATCTGGCTAAATGTGATAAATGCACAGAGTGGAAAATATTAGGCAGCTAAAAGGAAAAAAGGTATGAGGAAGCTCTGTTAATAATGATTCAGAATGACCTCCAGTGTGTATTAAGTACAAAAACACTGAGGAGTAGAGAGGGCATTGGGTTTAGTTCCTTTTATGAAATAGCAAGTAAGAATATTTGCTAACAAAACATTGGAAAAGATACAAAGTGATGAACCACAGTGGCTAGCAGTAGCAAAAAGCAGAAAAATGGGTGGAGGGATGGCTGGAAAACATGGAGGCTGAGACTTCTCAGTGGCTTTGACCTTTTTTTGTAAAATTGTGTTAATTATGCAAAGAACAACGGAAATAAAGATGGATAAATAAAATTGCATCAGTTTTGGTGATGAGTGCATGGATATTCCTTTATATCCATTTGAATACATTTGTAATTGTTTAATGATTTTAAAAGTAGATGAGGAAAAAATAGGGAGGAAATAGCATTGACACTCAAAAAGAACCTTAAGAAACATGCTTTATTCCCAGCTAAGCAGATGGTGTTCAGTAAGTTTATCATGAAGACCTTCAACCCCCATCCTAGACATATTAATTCAAGTTGATATGATTTACAGCAAACACTGGTACATATTTTCTTTTTGGGGGGTGGGGAGAGGGACATCTTGGAGTAGAGCCTTGTTATAAGGAACTTCTATGATACATTTGTATGGATACATCAGACATGATGGATGGGCAGGTCCGTAGGTTTGTAAGTAGATTAAAAAGTGCACTTTTATTTGGTAGTGCAGGCTGTATATTTTGTATTCTTACCCTTTCACCTTATTCCAGTTGCTAATTAGCATGGTTTTATGTTAGTGGACCAGGAAGAACCTACTCAAAGTCTGTCATAAAAGTTTATCAAAGAATAACTTGAACAAAAACATGAACTCTAGCTCTCAGAATCTCTTGTTTTCTAAGTCGTGGTTGTCTCTTTCTCCACTTATCCAAAGCAGATGAGTCCTCCACAGTCACCCAAAGTCCCACTCTACCTGGCCTTTTGACTAACTTCAGACCCCATCCTTGATCACTGGCAGCACCATGTGAGCTTTTTAGTGCTTCTATCGAATGTGTTCCCCAAAACCTTCATGGTCCAATATGATCTGATGACTTCTACCATCTGCTTTTCACTCACAGAGAGCTTCAGTCACACTCTGTTCTGCTTGGTGAAAACCTTAGATTCATTCCTCCCTCAAGCCCTTTGCATTCATTGTTCCTTCTATGCCAAATGCTCTTCTCCCAGCTCTTTTCTTGTTGCGTCTTTCTCTTCATTAGATCTTTGTTGGAATGGCAATTTCCATAGGAAGTCCCTGACCTAAATCAGCAACACTCATAGCCCTTATAACTGTGAACATACCTCATTTATTTACTTACTTGTTATTGTCTACTCTGTCACCTTATTGTAAACTGCTATTACTTACAAGTTGAGAACATGGACTCTGGAGATATGACCTGAGTTTAAATGTCAACACTACAGCTCACTGCCTGTGTGATTGTGGGTGAGTTCTTAGTCTTTCTTTTTTTAATCGCATTTCCTCAGTAGCCCTGTATCATAAAAATAGTATAAAGGTTAAGTAAGAAATCACATGACAGGTGTCTAGAATGAATGGTGCCTGTCATTCAGTAGACACTCAAAATTTTTTTGAGCGAATAAACAATACTCTGATTCTATTTAATACCTTTTCTTGTATCTCAGGCTCCCCAGCAAGATTATAAACTCCTGAGGCCATCTGTGACCTCCCAGAGCTGCAACTATACTCAGCAAGATGAAGGCACATAATAGGTGATCAGTGAACATTGCTTGAAATACCCGAACTGCATTATTATAGATTTCTCAGAATTAGGCTTTGCATTCCTAAGTCTCTGTGTCAGGGCAAAATCATCTAAGAAGGACATCGTGTCACTTGCTAGTTCCAGTTTCATCAGCCTACACATCCCACACAGTTAAGCTTCCTTGTTTGTGGTTAGGAATGCAACAAAAGGACTTTGTTTGAATCACACCCACACACAAAACTTAGTTTGCCCAATTTTAAAATTAATCACCTTCTGACTCTTATCGATATGCTCATGATGTAATGTACTTTAGGAAAATATTTATCTTAAAGATCAAAGTGATCCTAAAATATAAAAGCATGCTGTGCTCTTTAGGAATGCTTTTTATTAAATTATTTGCAGCACTGAAAAAGTCAAACAGTTATTTGACTTTTTTTGGTTATCTCAAGATACAATGAAGTATATTTTCAAAATGGAAGGCTAATTTTAAAATACTTTGCTTTTTTAATAGGCAATACAAGTACATAGTACACAATTTGAAAGCTACAAAAAGAAATCCCATGTAAAGTAAGTTTTCCTCTTCAGAGGGAGTCAGTTTCCAATTTCTTAAAAGTATCCTTCCAGAAATATCCTTAACATTAATAAACACACAAGTGTATGTTTTCACCCACATAGTGTAGGATACTGTCTGCATGGTTGCGTATCTTACTGTTGTCATTTAGCCATAGGTTTTGGAGATATTTCCATATCAATATGTATAAATCATTCTGTTCTTTTAAAAGCCATATAAGAATTCCACTGTAAGGATGTACCACACTGACTTTGTCTGCCAGTGATGGACGTTTAGATTGTTTTTCATTTTTGGATAGACACATTATTTTAAAAAAAAAATGGTTTGCTAAATGTTGTTAAGGTGCTTTTTCATTCAGGTGGTAGCTGATTTACACTCCCCTGAGCAAAGCATGAGCATCAATGGCTGTATTTGGTCATCTCTTCCATTGTTCTTTTTCTTCATTTCATCATTTAACTGTACTGTATGAAAGAAGTTTAGAAAACAAAGATTATCTCTGAAGCCTTCTCTTAACACATGTTCAAAAGAAGAGGGTTTTTGAGCCATAGGTTTTGGAGATATTTCCATATCAATATGTATAAATCATATGTATAAATCGTTCTTTTAATAGCCACATAAGAATTCCACTGTAAGGGGCCTCCCCGGTGGCGCAGCGGTTAAGCGCTGCGCTGTGGAGCTGTCGGCAGCGGCGACGCGAGTTCGATGCCCGGCCGGGGAGAATCCCACATGGTGCGGCAGACCTCTCCTGCCTCGCCCGCTGCTCCCCTCAGCAGTGTATTTCTGATCTGCCTGTTCTGCTCCCCGCTCCGTCTCTGGTGAATCCTCTCACCGCCCCACGCCTCTGGCCTGTACCCCAGCTTGTATGTATAAAAATAAAAAATAAATATTAAAAAAAAAAAAAAAAAAGAATTCCACTGTAAGGATGTACCACACTGACTTTGTCTGCCATTCAGTAGACACTCAAATTTTTTTTTTTAGTTGTTTCAATATCACCCTGTTCTTAATGTATTTTTAGAGTACTGATGAAACCTGATCTTTCCCCTCCCCCTCCTTAGGCAGCTACCTCTCCCATATCCTCTACAGAAAATGTTTTCCAAGTTGGGTTTCCTATCTTGGCATTACTAGTCCTGGACAGTTATTATATCTTTATTATAAGAGTTCTTTATGATTTAGTATTTATTTTGGGAATTACTTCATTTGGTCTACCCACCAAAATATAAGTTCCTTAAGGAAAGAGAACAATATCTTACAAATACCTCTAATCAGTATCAACTTTTCTAGTCCTCATTTACCATGTACCTTGAGTCCCAACTCACATCAACCTCCTCCTTATCCCTCTTCTGGGCTTCCTAGTGGAAATAAGACAGTGATGAAGTCTCTTCCACTTTCCTCCTACTCACTCCCTTCATACTTAATACTTTGTGGTCCACTCACGTATTAGTACGTGTTTTTGTCACCAGTATCAGGTGGCCGCTCACGTATTAATATGTGTTCATCTAGTCTCCGGTTTTTCACCCCATGGTGGATTTATTTGGAACTATTAGGAGCTATTTCTTTGATCGTACTCAGTCTAGAAGCCTTACACATTGTTTTGGTGAAAGTGTAAGGTGTTTTATGAGAGATATTACAGTTTTTTTAATATCCACTAGTTCAGGAGTTGTGCATGTTTTATTGAATGCTTATACAATTCATGCGGTGGCACAGAAAATGGCCGGCTCCAAGGGCTGGCAAATTTAAAGGGAACCGGCACACAAAGTGTTAAGAGCATCAACATCTTATAACTTCCTTTCTTCTTATCTCAGGGAACTGGCTTTACTGCTGCATAAGGTTACCCCTTAGTATGAACTCTAGAACCTACTTCTTTGTAGATTCAGTAGGAAGCAGGAATCTTCAGTAGTGTCATCCTCTTTCCATCCTGTGTCTTCAGCTGCATGTACATGTGCTCGGTCTCATAGAAATTTGTTCAAACTTCTCATATTTAATAACAAAACAGCCCAAACATTTCCTCTCTCTGGCCCCCTAAGTTTTCTAACAACCACCCTCTTTCCCTTTAGAGTCAAGTTTTTGAATTATCTGTCCTTGCTCTCTCCCTTTGCTCCGTCATTGACCGCTAATGCTGCACAATCAGGTTTTTGCCCCCAGTTATTCCAATGTAGAGAATCACTAGTTGGCAAAACTACTCTCAAAGGACTGACCTCTCTGTAGCAGTTGGAATGGTTGACAGTCCTCCTCATTCTCCCTCTTAAATTCTGTGGAACTCGCATACACCCCTAATTTTCCTCCTACTTCTCTGGAAGCTCCTCGTTGAGCTTCCTGCACCTATCCCCTCCCCTAAATGATGTGTCTCAGACACACATCAATCAACTACTTCCTTTGTCTCTCCATGCTTTCTTCCCAAGTAACTTCATCTTTTTTCAAAAGCTACGTGTTTTGTGATACCTTTCTATATGCAGAAAATTTCTATATGCAGCCCAGACTTGGGTCCTCTAGATTACTGCTTACTACTTACCTCTTTGAAAATTCTACCCGCATCTCACACTTACATGCCCGAGAGAGAGCCACCATCTTCCTCTCACAATCCCGCCCCTTTTCTCTACATCCACCTCCTCCATCTAATAGATCTCTATGTAGGTTAATATACTACCATTCTAGGTCAGTTAGAAACATAAAGGCCATCCTTGCTCCTTGACCATACAGTCTTCTATGCCACCTGTATCCAAGTGGTCACTAGACTGGACTTTTTTAAAAAATTTATTTAATTACGCATACAAGCTGGGGTGGAAACCAAAGGAATGGGGTAGTGAGAGGATTCATCAGAGACAGAGTGGGGAGCAGAACAGGCAGATCTACTGAAGTACACTGCTGAGGGGAGCAGCGGGTGAGGCAGGAGAGGTCTGCCGTGCCATGTGGGAATCTCCCTGGCCGGGGATCGAACTCATGCTGCAGTGGCTCTGGATAGCTTCATAGTGCTGCGCTTAACCTGTTGTGCCACCAGGGAGGCCTACTAGACTGAACTTTTGGCCTCCTCAGTGTCTCTAAGATCTGTCAGCTCTTCAGGTTCACGGTCACTGACTTAGTATAGACCTACATTACCTCTTACCCTATCCAAAAACCTCCAATCTTGTCTCTCAAATTATTCTATTTGTTATTGGCAATATCTTCCTGAAACTCAAATTTGAAAATTCCCCTCTCTGGCTGTTTTTTGGTGGGTTCCAATTCCACAGGATACTATCCAAACCCTTTAGGAGGCATTTAAAGGCCTGCACCTCCCCCTCACCTTCATCTCCTGCTCCCCCCCATCACCTCCTCTCCAGCTCCTTTAAGTTTCTTGTATCATGTTCATGTTAATTTCCTTGCATTTTCCAGACTATGTCTTCTACCTATATATAGCCTGCCTTCCTTTTTCCACCCCCTTCCATCCAGAGAAATTTTTCAGGCTTAATTAAAAGGAAGCTGCCTTCATCTAACACCACAGTATTAGTCTCTCCCTCCTCTGTGTTCACCGAGTATCTTCGGCAAGTCTGTATTATGGAAATCCATTACATTGTATTAAAGTGATTTACTTAGCTGTGTCTTCCACTGTTCTGTGAATTTTGAGTGGTCTAATAATACTTCATTCTTTGTGTTCTTTGTGTAGAGAGCAAATGTTTTTCCCTGAGTGATGGGAAGGAAACAGGAAAGATCTGGATAGTTTACATTTAAAAGAAAGCCTTACTATTGTCTACAAAGCACAAGAGACATTTTCTCCACTTCATTAACCTACACACAGCCTTTTACACTTCAAAGAGTGATGAAGAGCTTTCAGCAAGGTGTCTGATCCTTCAGGAAGGACCTACCAACAGATATTAAGTCTGGGTAATTCGTACTTCAGGACACCTTCTCTCCTTGAAGAAATTAAATTAATAGTTTCTCTAGAATCCCTGATTTATTGGCAAACATTATCTCATGCCTTACCTCCTTGCCTGGAAGAGGAATCTTTTTTGTGTAGAACCTGTAGATTTTATCAGGGCCAGTCCATTTACTATGGGTGGGAAGAGCTTCTCAGCACCCATCCTTTTAGCTAGTTGTGGACAGATAACATGGAGGGATGAAGCTGCTCAAGAGGCATCCTCAGTGTTACCATCCTCGGAGCTGGGCTGAGTTCACTCTTCACAGGCATCCGTCTCCTTCGCAAGGTCGGTGCCTTGTTGCAGGTCTACATTCCAGCACTGTGAAGTCCTTCAGCTCTTCTTACTGGTGGCCAGAACATGGGGGCAGGGTGGTGACGTGCCCTTTCGCTTTATGTGTTTGGGACACATTTAGTCTAAAATGATTCATATATAAAATGTCTCCAGAGCCTTATGCAGAAAAGACTTTTTTTTTTCATTAAGGTCTGGACTTTTGCTATATGATTAAGCAATAACATTTATTGAGTACCTGAAGTCCGGGTCGGAACCTCGACTCCAAGATTGCAGGCTGTGTGATTTAGGCCAGCCCTTCATGGACTTGGGATACGAGGGAGAATATCTAATCCTTGGAAGGAACTAGGGTTCAAGGGCAGTAGCCTGCCTTCAAGAACTGGTTGAAGAGGCATCAGGCCAGTTCCTGGGGGCCTCAGTGGCCACAGTCAGAGTGAGCACCACAGATGCTAACCCACTAAGATCCTGAATCAGTAACCCAGGGCTCCTCAACTACCTCTAAGGAAAGTGTTGATTCAATTTTGGGGCAGTGCTAACCTCAAAGGTTCAGGGTTTGTATGGGACCTGTTAATAAGGATCAGAGAGGTGTATGCGCAAGAACCCGACAAGTTGCAATATATTGGCTTCTATTGCTGTCTCCGTTTTGCTTCCTACTTCATCTCTTCAGCCCAAGATGTGGCCTCCACTTCTTTTAATTCTGTCCTAGTTTCCAGGCAGCAAGGCCTGTTCCCTCGTGGCCTGTATTTACCTGCCTGACTGGTAAACTGCCTGGCAGCTAGCTCTCTGCCTTACAAGCATAGCCAGGCACTCCAGGTTGTAAGTCTTAGAACAGCCTTTGCCTTGGTTACCTACTGTGAGGACCTCGCTGGGGAGCTGGGAGCTGGGTGACTCAAGGCCACCAATGGTTCCCACCCATCTCCCTCTCTGCTGCCATGCTATTTCTCTTTTTCCCTTTCATGTTCAGCCTGATGGGCTATTCTCCGTGGCCTCTCTGCTCTATCAATTCCTTAATAATAAATTAGTGATGCTAATTAACATTTATTGAGCTCCTACTATGTTCTAGGAACATTGTCTCATTTTTTTACTTCACAAAATCTATATTCTGTCCCATTCTAACTAAAAATGCCTTTACAAGATGGTTAATCTAAGGGTAAAACCAGTGGTATCAGGACTAAACCCAGGTTTGTCTGACCTTAGTGCTGATAGCTATAGCCGCATTCCAGCCTCTTTCCATGCAAGAGTTTTATCAAGAGTTTTTCAATTCTTCTTGCTTTCCCTGGCCTCTCTAGCAATCCAGGTATAGGGCCACCTAAGGAGGTCCTTCAACTCAATAAATATTTACTGACTGGCTGCTAGAAATCTTGTGGGCCTATTTCCCTTGTTTCACAGAAGACTATTTGCTATTACCATAACCTCTCTGCTGGGAGTTAAAGTCTTTGTACTTTTTTAGAAATCATTATCTTGCTTGGCAAGTTCTTCACTGTCTCTCTTGCATATTTTAGAAGTTTATTCATATTAAAATGAGGTTAATCTAGCTTTGATTTTTTTTTTTTTAATGAACAAAGGTTTAAGGAGGGGAAGTGACTTACACAGGGTCATACAGTAAATTAATAACAAAGTCCGGGTGAGCACCTACTCTCCTGACATGTAGGCTGTTGTTACCCTGATACACTTAACACTGAAAACTTCACTGGCATCAGGGGAATTCATTTCCCCTGAAAAGAAGGGGGAGAATAGAATGAAAAGAAGACTTTTCATTTCTATTACAAATGCCGATTTATTTTTTTAGAAAAAGGGAATAACAGGGTATTCTTAAATCTGCCTTCAGCATATCAAAGCAAATCCCTGGATCCCCTAAAAGTGTTTTTAAACTTAAAAAAAAAATACACTTTAGTCTTATAGTTTAAAAGTTTTTGGCCTGAAATGCCTGTAGCTCACCTCACTTTTATGCCAAAAATGAAACACAGCAACTATCTCCTGATTCTGACCTTCTATAGTAGTGTAATCCTCCTTACCAGTTCATCCTTCATTATTGCTGTCTGAAGGACAAATACTTTTTCCTTTTGGCTTTGTCAGTTCTTTATGTTACAAAGGGCAGGATATTTAAAAGCTGAAGTCATTGACTTGCAAAATGAAAAACTATTTTGGAGCGCATCTTGTTATTGAAACTAAGGATAGGTTAGAACAGTTTTAATACCCAGGTAAGTTGCTAATTTTTATGTAATTCTTACCAAGAAATTAAAATATTTATCTAGCACTGGGTTGTAACAGGATTTCAAAATCTCCAGAGAGTTTATACCATATATTCACACAAAGGCCCTTGGGAAGTGGGAAGGAATTACTGCTCCTATTTTTAAATGGAAGCAGAGAAAGACAAAGCAACTCAGTACGCTTTAAATGAAGAAAGTATAAAATATTAGCATGTAGGAAATCTAGATGCAGATTATGTGGGAATTATTTTTCTCCACACTTTATTGAGATATGCTTGATACACATTTTAATATGCATTTCTTTTTTTGTGCTGAGAACATTTAAGATATACTCCCTTAGCAACACTCAAGTGTATGATAATTATTAGCTATAATCACCATAGTCTACATTAGACCCCTAAACTTAATAATATTTTAGCTGGAAGTTTGTACCCTTTGACCAGCATCTCTACCCTCAACCCCTGGTAGTCCCCACTCTACTCTTTCAGAGTTTGTGCTTTAGATTCCATATACGAGTGACATAATACAGTTTTTATCTTTGTCTGACTTAACATAATATGCTAAAGTCCATCCAAGGCATTACAAAAGGCAAGATTTCTTTCTTTCTCAGAGCTGAGTAATATTCCATTGTGTATATATATACATGCCTCGTCTCCTTTATTTATCTGGTGATGGGCACCTAGATTGTTTCCATATCTTGGCTGTTGAACAATGCTGCAGTAAATATAGATCCTGGATCTTATCTAAATAAGATCCTGGTTTCATTTCCTTTGGACAGATATTCAGAAATGGGAGTGTTGGATCCTGTGATGGTTCTATTAATTTTTTGAGGAAACTCTATATTGTTTTCCATAGTGGCTGCACCAGTTTTTAGTCTTACCAGCAGTGCACTAGAATTTATATAGGAATTCTTTATGTGGGAATTTTTATGTAAGTTTGAAGTTGTCAGAATGAAAATGAAAATATTAATGAGACAGAATGGCAATAGTTATTAAGAGTAACATGCAGTAAAATCCTTCTTTCTAATATTTGTTTTCAATCTCTGAGGAAAGATAGCAGTCTCTGCTTCCAAATTCACAAATCACGTTCGTGAAGAGATTCAGCCGAGAATGCTGCTGATAATGTTGGGGCCTTCTTCTCCCATGTGTCCCCAGACGCAGTGACCCTACAGGCCGACCTCACTCCTGGCATTCAACCAAACTTGGGGAGAACCAACCTGATGCCAGCATGATGCAAATATCTCAGGGCACGATTGGCACTCCCTGGCCCCAGAGCTACCATTCCAGGTAAGTGGCCATAACTGAGCCCCAGAGGTTTTTCTTTCAAATGTGTTGTTTCCACAAAAGAATGTTTCCTTCTGTTTTTTCTTACACTGGGTGTTGAATCCCTTTACCTACTACCTTCCTCATTCTCTTAGAACTTCTAACATGTATGCAAGTTATCTTCATATCCTAGGCTAGATTGGCATGAAGGGAGGTCAGAATTATTTTGAACTCTACCTGGCCATTTGAGATATTTATGGGGTTTGCAGATTCTTAGTCAGACATTTCTTGGTTAAACATAACACTAGACCTCTCTGGTAGCCTAGTGAGCTCTGACCAGGGGCTAACCCACATAAGGCGCAGCAGACATCTCCTGTCTCACCCGTTGCCCCCTCAGCAGTATATTTCAGTGGATCTGCCTGTTCTGCTCCCCACGCTGTCTCTGGTGACTCCTCTCACTCCCTACGCCTTTGGCCTACAGCTCATTTCTTCTACGCAAAAATAAATACAAATTAAAAAATAAATAAACATAACACTACATTAGAAAAATGGACAAGCTTCTTCCCTCATGCTTAATGTCTTTTCTGCTTTAGTCAAATATTTATCTTTTTTTATCTGAATGATTTTATTTATGTATTGTGTTTTATTTATGTACTATGTATATGAATTTCTCACTTGGTGTTTCTCCCTTGGTTAAAGCAGATTATCCAACTGAGTGCCAATGATAGCAACAACACCACAGTGAGGCCTGCTCAGCGCATACACCACCTCCGGTGATCTTTCATATATGCCTTCTTACCCTGTGTTAAACAGCAAATCGAAGCTTACAGAGACTAAGTCATCCCAGATTAGACAACAGAGGTATCTGAGTCAGGACTCAAATCCAAGCCAGGATCAAAGCTCCTGCCTGTAACTACTAATTATGCTTCCTCTGCATTTCTAGTGATTCTGTCAGTCAAGGTTCAATCAGAAGAAAGCAGAGCAGAGACTACAAATCTTCTGGAAGATGAGACTTATTATAATAATCAGATCTTACACAAAAGACAAAGTCCAGGGAGAGGGAGCCAGACACGACCACCCAGACATAGTAAAGAACGAAGACACTCCCCTACTTTTACTACGGACTTGGAGCCCACAGTAATCGGGATCCATCTTCTGTTTCCAGGGAGTCAGATCCACCGCTTATCACCTCGAAGAAGTGCTTGAGTAGGGTAATAAGTAGTAAGGAGGTGGGAGGGTCAAGAGATTATGGGTTCTACACACAAATGAGATACCAGCGCTGATATGAGGTGGGGGAGCACAGATGGAGGGCGACTTCTGAAAGGACTATTTAACTAACACATGGTGGTTATACATTTGGCAAGGTGACGCTCACTCAGCGTCCTTTGCACTGATGTGTGATGAAATCAAAGGCCATATTGTAGACTTTCCTTGGTGAATGGGGCTCGTGGAATTGAGCAGGACAAGTCTTGTCCAATATATTGGAGAAAGAATTTCCCGGTTACTCTCCTTAAAGACATGCCTCTTCCTTGCCTATATTGCTCCCAGTAATCCCAGAAGAGTTTATTCTCATCATCTGAGCCATCTGTGCTCAGAGAAGGGGTCCCTTAGCAGTGTCCATCCCCACCAGATTGCTTTTTCTCTATGGATATGGAGGTGTTAAAGGCCTTTTAAAGGCTAGGTGTGAAGAACACAATAGGGGGAAGGAAGGACAGCAAAGTTAAAGTATTTGGGATTTTAAGTCACACCTAGCTTTAAACCTCAACTTCACCTATTGAACTGAAGCATATTTTTTACTTCTTTGATCTTAGTTTGCTTATCTGTAAAATGAAATTAATAATATATAGTTCCCGGTACATAGTAAGCACTCAATTCTGACAACTAATTATAATAATTAGTCTGAAGATTTACCAGAGACACAATGAAATTGGTAATGAACTTCAAGATTAATGGCATCAACCAGTATGCCCTTGTAAAATGTAAGTGTGTATTAACAGGATGCCCCTAAACATGGAGGGCCCCTTTGGAGCCTCCTAATCATTAGCCTTCTTAGGAGGGTTTACAGCTGAAATCATACTGTGACATAGAAGATATGCTGGTTCTAAGGCAGAAATAGACTTCTGCATTCGGTGCTCAGAATACCTGCTTCTAGTAGCTATGGTGGGCCTGAGAGACTTAGGGGAAGGTGGAGTTGGCATCATCAGTGGAATATTCTGAAGGCTACACTTTTCCCCTTCTGCTGCCTCCTCCCCACCCTAACCTCCAGAGGAGTTTAGGCTGGTGGATTGCCCCTGCAATGTACCTACCACTCGGCCCCCATTAATTCAAGCTTCACAACAGCTCCCCCGACGCAATGGCTGTCCAGACAAAAGCACTGTGCGGGGGTACAAAGGGAGAAAGAGCTCAGCTTACCAAATGCTACAGACCCGAGGATCCTCTTCCAGCCTGGCACAAATCATCATCCTGTGATCTGTTTCTTCTAAGGCTTGGACTTGCAGCTCTGGCAGAGAAGTTCATGCCAACTCTGAGTTCTGCTCAGAGGGTCCAATTTTGGCAGCTAGAGCTGGAGATGCACTCCAGGCATTTCTGAGGAGCACAGTGGCATCTAGTGGCCTATTGTATGCCCAATCAATTGACCTATATCCCTTCCTTCAGTTGCAGTCCTCAGTCCTAAGTTTGTGGGTCTGTTTCTCACTAAGAAACAGGAGATGGAGGGAATTGAGGGGTGGGTAGGTGGAAGAATGAGAAGAGAGAAGTAGAGAGAGACTGAAGATACATAATTTTAATAGTCTGCAAGCTGGATTGCCTCTTGAATTCCACTGAAATTTTATTTCATCTGCTTCCTGTCAGACTCTTGTCACTATTTTTTTTGCTGTCCTACAGAAATCTCACACAGTGATCCTAAAGTATTAAAGGACATCTTGAAAAGCTACATCCTCCAGTCACCTCATGAGAGGCTGAAATAACAGTATCAAAATAGGAAGTACCCGTCCTTATTCATTGATTTGTTCATCTAACAAATATGTATTCGCTACTCATATGTCTCAGGTGATTTCTAATAAATAAGGGTACAACACTGAATAAAAATCCCTGACTCTATCTTTGTTTCTCAAGGAGTGTTCTAATAATCCATTAGAAACTCCTAGGAAACAAATTTTTGGTGTCAAGTAAGTTTAGAAAACACTGCTTAGTCTATTTTCCTTCTAGAACATCACATGAGCATCTAGTTTATTAAAGACTCCAAGCCTTGCAGTAAATAAAACTGTTTGACTTATTTAGTCCAGCGTTTTCCAAACACATTTGATCATCCAAGGAATTAATGTTTTGAGAGTACACTTTAGAAAATGTTTTCATACACTTATTTTGTGTTCTTTGCTATGTTTTAAGTATTTAAAAAAAAATACTTTCAAACACAAAATAGAGTAATACATTAGAATACATGGATCTACCACCAAATTAACATTTTGTCATACTTCCTTCAGGATCTTAACATTATAGATACAATTAGTTTTTTTCATATAACCAAAAGGATATGATGTAATGTCAAGCAGTGGTAAGTGCTTCGAAGAAAATAAAGCAGGGTGATTACAACATGCTGTTGGTTACAGATATGTATATCAGTGATCGCATATTTCTAGCTAGACACCATTTATATTTTGAGATGTGTTAGTGATAACATTTCCTCCCACTCAATAGTGAATGTTTCAGTTAACCATTAGGTTATTCATTTTGATTTTTTGTGTGTGTTCCTATATTAGATTTGTATATCCTCTCAGTGTAAGACTGCTAAAATTCTCAGCAATTGGGAGGAAGATTAAGTAGTGTCACCTACATAGAATTAGTGAGCAAAATCTACTCAAGGAGAAATAGATCTACTGAAGATAAAAGGAAGCATAAGTGGGTCATATGGAGTTAGCCTCAACATGAGCTATGCCTTGGCATTTTGTAACGTAACCTCTTCATTTAGAGGGGAGTTGGGGAGGGGCGAACAGGGTTGATGAATTGACAGTGACCTGTGGCATGCTATTGTGCGCTGAGACTGATTTCCTTAATCTGGCTGGTGAAGGAGCTCTTTCCTTTCTGCCTTGGATTTATACCTAACCCTCCCAATCAGTAAGTCGACTTTCTCTGATAGAGGAAAATTATCTTTTTGAGATGAATTGCTGAAAATGTAGTCTTCTGTTCCTTGATTTCCAGCACCAGTTTTGACTCAGAATATGGTCCTTTCACTCTCTTGCTATATACATTAGAGATAGTCCAGCCGTTAGCATTATCACCTGTTCAGCCTATAAGATACTGTATCTGCTTACATGAGGTCTAGATATGTACTATCTCCACGTATTTTTATAGTGTTTAAATGCCCAGTTGTTAAAAATGGGAATCTTAGGTAAGAACGCTTAATGATTTAGCCTTTTTTAGAAAAGTGAGTCACAAATGTTTGAAATATAGAGACTGCTGTTTGATTTTTAAATCACATATTCCTTTTTTTCATGTCTTCCCTCCCCCACTATGCTGGGTAAAATATATTTTGAGTTTATAATTAAAAATAATAAGTAATTTTGTTTGGAGGCAACTTTCTGAAATGCCAATTCAAGTAGTGAGTGAGTCATTCCCTCTCCTCCAGGCAAAGTTCTGAAAACCACCAGAGGAGCTTGTAAATGCGAAGGTCATACCTTCTTTAAGTGTGCAAGGAAACTTTGCATGAGAAGTTACCCATAGGTGAAGGATTCCTATGAGTCAAATTTTTCATAAAGCATCCCTCCCTCTTTCATTGGCTGTTTCTGACTTTAAAATCTCTCCCCCCTCCCCCCCTCCCTCAACCCCCTCCCCCCATTCAGCTTTATGTTTAGCTTTTTCACCACAAACAAATTGTCTCTAGTACATTGAGATTCTAGGAAGATTGCCAGGGTGTAGCCTTCAATTCCATAAAAAGGAAAGATACTAACTAAAAACATATACATGCACACATGAAGTCTCCCTCACCCTTTCACATGCCTAGTCTCTTACTAAACTTTTCCCCTTCTTCCCACAAATAGCTCCAAGAGACACAAAATTTGTCCCAGTCACTCTTCCTCCTCTTCCTCTCTCCTTTCCTCCCCCACCGCTCTCATTTCCAGCACATAGCAAATCACATCAGTGTGCTGTGCTGCCTGTGCCCAAAGGCCACATGGCTTCCTCTCTGCTCCCCATCTCTCCCCTTAAGAGCCTGGGTGATTTATTGGAGGCACATAGGTTACTATGTTGGGCAATTACTCCTAATGATGACACACAGGGAGGCTAAGCAAAGCCCAAATATGGCCCTTTCACCCACCCTTCCAAAAACCAAACATCTTGCACAAGAGTTCATTTATAAGCTGGGTCCTGTGCCTGGAAGTAGACTAAATGATAACAGCTCACCAGTGCTAACGGCTTTGTCTCCCTTTCTTCCAGCTCCTCTACAAGTGACCTCTCCAGCTATGACCATGCTTATCTGAGGCAGAGCCCTGACCACTGCAGTTCCCAGGGGAGCATGGAAAG
The DNA here is from genome assembly GCA_004024925.1 of Scalopus aquaticus. Taxonomy (NCBI): domain Eukaryota; kingdom Metazoa; phylum Chordata; class Mammalia; order Eulipotyphla; family Talpidae; genus Scalopus; species Scalopus aquaticus. The sequence goes on along the minus strand of PVIJ01006965.1, from coordinate 56,034 downwards.
CCTGGAGCCCAGTGGTGGATACCCACCCTGCCATCTGCTTTCCCCTGCCAAGTCTACCAGCAGCATCGACCAGCTCAGCCACCTCCATAACAAGAGAGACTCAGCCTACAGCTCCTTCTCCACCAGCTCTAGCATTGTAGAGTATCCACCCCCTGGCATCTCTAGCCGGGAGCATTCAGGCTCTGTGGATGCCCCTCCTACTCGAGGTAGCCTCCTAGAAGGGATGAGGCAGGCAGACATTCGCTATGTCAAGACAGTCTATGATCCCCGGAGGGGAGTCTCAGCAGAATATGAAGTGAAGTCTTCAGCCCTGCTTCTCCAAGGTCGGGAGGCCCAGGCATCAGCAGATGGTGAAGGCTATGACAAATGGCATAATTTCCCCCGGGGCAAGGGAGCACCACCCCCACCCTGGAATCAGCAGTGCCCCAGTTCCTTGGAAACAGCCACTGACAACCTGCCTCCTAAGGTGGGCGCACCCCTGCCCCCAGCTCGGAGTGACAGTTATGCAGCCTTTCGGCACCGAGAACGACCAAGCTCTTGGTCCAGCCTTGATCAGAAACGGTACTGCCGGCCTCAGGTAAACTCTTCAGGCTCCCTGAAATCTTCCATCGTAGAGGAACAGCTACATACGGTACTCGAGAAGAGTCCAGAGAATAGCCCTCCAGTGAAGCCCAAACATAATTATACCCAGAAGGCCCAGCCTGGCCAACCTCTGCTGCCAACTGGCATCTACCCAGTTCCTTTCCTGGAGCCACAGTTTGCCCAGGTGCCCCAGCCCTCCGTAAATAGTAATGGTGCACTCTATCCTGCTCTGGCCAAGGAAAGTGGATATACAGCCTCCCAGGGAGCTTTCGACAAGATGGCTACCTTGGATGAGAATGGGAACCAAAATGGATCAGGCAGATCTGGTTTTGCCTTCTACCAGCCATTAGAACATGACTCAGTGTCTACAGTAGAGAGGAAGCTTGAAACTTCAGCCAAATCTGTCTCCTACAAAGTTAATTTCCCTTCAGTGCCTGAAAGTGAGGAAGATACCACCTTGAAGAGACATCTCATACCCCTGGAAGGCAATAGCCTGCATCCCACTGAAAGAAAGCGCACCCACAGCAGCAAACCGTATTCTAATCACCACAGCCTCAATTCTTCTCAGACACAGGCTTGGCAAGTGAGTGAAGAGAAGAGATCTTCCAGACTCGTAGAGCCGTGGGAGGGTGATTTCCAGGAAGACCACAACGCCAACCTCCGGCAGAGGCTGGAGAGAGAGGGCCTAGGCCAGAGCCAGTCCAGCAACTTTGGCAGGACCAAGTCCACCTTCTACTCTCTCCAGAACATTCCTGAGAGCCTAAGACGGCAAAGCTGCCTGGAGCCAGGAGAGGGAGCCCAGGAGAGCTACATGGATGGCCCGCCCACCTGTGCAGTCAACCTGAAGGGAGAGGAAGCTGAAAGGAAAGTCCTGCCTAATCACAGGAGCCATCTGGACAGGCTGGTTTCCTACCCAAGGCCTGAGGGGAGAGCCAGTGCCTTGGCCTCTTTCCAGAGTTCAGATCCAAGATTTGAAGAGTCACATTCCCCACCCCACCAGCAGACATCTAGTCTGGGCCGAAGGAGGCTCAGCTCAGGCGGGACCTCGGGTCTACAGAGCCTTCAGTACGGAAAGCCCCACTGCTCTGTGCTGGAAAAGGTGTCCAAGATCGAGCAGCGAGAACAAGGGAGCCAGAGACCCCCAAATGTGGGCAGCTCCAACTACGGTCATCACTACAGGCCCAACAGGACGCTCCCAACTTCTACTTCCGGAAATGACATTGAGACAAAAGCCAATGTCCATTTTTGTGAATCCACAGAACCTGTAGGCAATGGGGAGCAGCACTTCAAAAACGGTGAGCCGAAGTTGGAAGAGGTTTCCTGGCAGCCATGTGGTCAACAGCTGAAGAGAGAAGTGGAGGGAAGCCGCGGCCCCCCACTCCAAGGCAGTGAGCCCCAGAGGCGGGACACCCGCCTGCTCCGCAGCCAGAGCACCTTTCAGCTCTTCAGCCAGGCGGAGAGGGAGGCCCTGTGGCAGGACGACAGGCTCTGCGTGCCCGAGTCACCAGTTCAGGACGCCCCCTTCAGCCGAGCCTACCGGAACAGCATCAAGGACGCCCAGTCCCGCGTCTTGGGGGCCACCTCCTTTCGACGCCGGGATCTGGAGCCGGGAGCATCCTCGGCTTCCAAGCCCTGGCGGCCACGGCCTGCCTCAGCCCATGTGGGGCTGCGGAGCCCGGAGTCACCGGCCCCTGCCTCCCCGCACACGCCCCGCGAGCGCCACAGTGTGACCCCTGCCGAGGCGGACCCCGGAGGCCGGCCTGTGTTTTCCACTGCCCGAAGGGGGCCGCGCCGACGTCTGACCCCAGAGCAGAAGAAACGCTCCTACTCGGAGCCGGAGAAGATGAATGAGGTGGGCGTCTCGGAGGAGGCCGAGCAGGCCCCTGTGGGCTCACAGAAGAAGGGGCTGCGTTTCCTGGAGCACTCCGTGGCCGACCGGCGACGCGTCTTTGAACACGAAGGCAAGGCCTGCTCCACACTCAGCCTCTCTGGGCCAGAGCTGAAGCAATTCCAGCAGAGCGCCCTGGCCGACTACATTCAGCGAAAGACGGGCAAGCGGCCCACCTCTGCCGCAGGCTGTAGCCCCCAGGAGCCCGGGCCCCTGCGTGAGCGCGCCCAGAGCACCTACTTCCAGCCTGGCCCAATGGCGCCTGAGGGCCCTGGCCTCGCCCCTGCCTCCAGCCTCTGCTCACTGAGGGAGCCGAGCCTGCCGCCCCGCAGGGAGGCTGCCCTAGTACTGGCCAACGTAGGGAGTGGGGGGGAACTCCCACGGACCCCCCGAGATCGCAGCAGCTCTTTTGCTGGTGGCCGCCTAGGGGAATGGCGACGAGGGGACCAAGCCCCAAGGGAGCTGCACGGTGGAGCTAACTATGGCGGACCAAAAGGCACCCAGAGGGTGGCCAGGCCTCCTGGGGAGCCCTCTTCATGGGGGGCTGCAGACGGAAAGTCCATGAAGTCCATGTCTGCAGAGGACCTGTTGGAGCACTCAGACATCCTGGCTGCTCCTGTCCATGTGAGGTCACGGTCATCTCCTATTGTGGACAAGAAACGCCAGGTAAGTGTAGCAGGTGGATCCTAGTACTATCCCACTGGGGTCTGGAAGCTTTAGTGGGGCACACTACAGGTTAGTGGGCCTAACCTCTCCTCAGGCCATCAATTTTCCTTTTATATGTAAAACAGTAGCATTTGTTTTTATAAATATTTTATTTCTCGCTCAGTTTCTCTGTCAGATGTCCTTACAGATATGTCTATATCCATTACCTACATTTCTGCCCATCTATATAGGTAGTTGTATAGATAGAGACATTTACATTGGTATACATGTAAATGTCTGTATGTGCATGTGTTGGGGTTGTGTTTTGCTTTTTTAATTCATGGAGTAAAAGCTATGGGTCAATAGTATTTTAAAGATTTAGTTTTGCACCTGTTTCTGTTTGGAATTTTGCATTTACAATATAGGTAAAATTACTGCCTTCGATCATAGTTGGTTATTGAGTTCCAGGTCCTCAGCTAAGTAGGCTTTACATTTATCTCATTAACCCTCACAACAGTCCTATGCAGTATACTTTCTATATCAAACCCATGCCTTTATGACTCCTATCTGAGCTACTTCTGTGCACTACCAGATGAGATATGAAGATCAGCCTTTAAATTCTCACATGAAAGGATTTTTCTAATAGTCTCCAAACTGTGCAAACTATGAAGTGCTTTCCCCTAGAAATTTCAGGTAGAGCTAGAATTAGAACCTAAGCACTGATTCCCAGGAGTCTGGTAATCCCTAGTCCTAATTCCCTAATTCTTAGTCCATCCTCAAGCTTCACTTTCACTGCAGATCTGGCCTGGCTCTTGCTTCCCTTCCCACATCACAGATACTGGGAATTCACATAGATGTTAGCACAGGGGAGAGCACCCCTCCCGTGCCCCTTCTCAAATTAACTAATGCTTGTGAGAAGTGGTAAATAATATGCTGTAAATGAAATTCTTCTGCTTCTAACTTGGAATCTGAGAAAGTTTCGCTTGAAGGAGATGTGATTTGAACCAGGCTATAAAGCATGGGCAGGATGTTGACAAAGGGTTGAAGGTTATGTGGGAGGTATTAGTTGGAGGAAACCGCTTCAGACGAAGAAAGATTCAGCTGTTGCTGCCTGAGAAGTTTGTTTGCTCCTAAAACACACAGAGCTTTCTGAGAGACAAAATTTCACCGTAGTAGATATTTTCTGTTCAGAAGTATTTTCTCCCCAGTGTAAGCCCACAACAAAATCTATAGAGGTAATCCTCCATGAGCATTCAATAGCCATTCTCCTCTTTCTGGAATGAAGAACAGATAATTTCTACTCCTTATCCTACCACTAAAACACTTTTAAGATCTATGTGTATACATACAATTACAGTTGTTCGATGGGATTCAGTAGCTTACCAAATAGCAAACCAAACATTCATTTTATTTCTCTCCATATGTTCTAAAGAAAATAGAAATGTTTAGGTGAAAACAAGTCTTTGTTGTTTATTCCCCACTAGATGTCATTATTCTCCCCGGGAAATGTTTGGATTGCTATAAATGTTATTTTGCCTTCCCCATAAAACATTTCTCAATCCTGATAAACTGGGAAACAGCTAAAAAATATAGGTGGTATAGAGAAAAGAACCTTCCAAATCCCAATTTAATATATTATTTGAAAAACTTTTTAGAAAGATGACTTACAGAACATCATTTAGGCACTCTTGTCAATAAAAGGGTAGCATATTTGATATTAATTTGAGGAATATAACACTAAAGAGAGAAAATATTTCAAAATGAAATACTTTGTGCTGCTTTGTTTGTACAAATTTTGAAAGTGGGTTATCATCCCTCCAAGATAGAATTGTGCCAGGACCATGTTCCTGAGTTTCAGCCTTGTGTGCCCTGAGACCTGGTCTGTGGCAAGGTCTGTTCTGTGCATCTAATTCCTACATCTTTCATCTCCTTTATTTAGCACTAGTTAAAAACAAAGCAAAACTAGTCTCCACATAATTATTGTTACTATTATTTCAACATATTATATGTGGTTTTTACTTGAGTATAAGGAACTTACACCATTATCAATAAGTTACGGTGAAAGTATTAAATAAGAATTTATCTCACCTTTTCTCTAAAGAAAGAACTCTGAGAAATTAAATGCCCAAAATATATAGTCTATTTCTGGTGCTGGCTCAGTCCATGGCATCCCAAGCAAATGCTACTTTTTCCTGCCAGCCAGATGCTAATAGAGCAGGATTTTACAACCCTTTGATAAGGCTCAGCTCCTTTCCAAAATTCCAATACTGATGACAGTTTCTGCTTCAAAACCAAGTCAACATGGAAATCAGTTCCTTGCTTTATAAAAATTGATCTTTCTTGCGACTTAATAACGACTGCAGAAAGCTGCCTCTACCTGGGGCCTGAGACTGCTCAGATTCTCAGCAGACCTGGGCTTGTCTTTAGTACACAAGCTTGCTGTCTTCTCTGAAACACATAGCTTCCCACTGCTTTGCTTTGTCTTCATTTGAAGGATATTAGTGATGTTCTCGCCTGTTTTCTGCTCTCAATGAGATCTTGGAAAACCACCTTTTTTAAGTAGGTGGGCCTTGCAGAGCTGCAGAAAAATACCCAGATGTTTCTGCCTTGAAGAAATTTACACCTACTCATTACATAGATCTAGAATACTGCAGAGGTCATAAAGGAAAACCCTTGAAATAAGAATCCTAGTTGGGAATTTTTTTCCCCCAAAATACTGAGTTAGAGGTTTCTCTGGTTCTCACTATATTTTCAGAGACCTTGGTTTCTGATACATAACACATTCACCAAGTGACGGTATGAGAAAGGTTATTTAATTGCTGAGGAAATTGTTCAGTGTATGAAATTCCACGATGTTGGAGATATAGGCTTGATTCTGTTGGTTGCAGCTTGCAAATTGTTTTAGCAAAGTGGGGGGTGTGTGCATAAATAACAGAATCAACTTTCCACAAAATGTAAAGTTACAAATTCATAATACATGTCTAAATGGTATTTCAATTGACAGGAGATTTAGAGAATTTTCTGAATAGACTATTAATCTAATTTCCTTATTTTACACACACATAAATATCAACTTAAGCTCATAGTGAAATCCAAAGAAAATAATAGAATGAGAAAATATAAATATTACAGGGTTAGGAGTTTAAGGGGGACCTAGAAACTTTTCCAATTAATTATTGGCAAAACTGCACATTTATGTTACCAGAAGGGACAGAATAAGGAAAGACTTTAAAAGGACCGTAAAGTTTCCTGGAGAGAACTCCCATCCCCTGTAGTGATATTTGAGCAAATCAGGGACACATGAGGTCCCTTTTTCTCAAACCAGTGGAGTCTGATTGCATCCAATCCAGCCACCATATACCTATTAAAATTCCAAAGAAAGATCTTGGGCTTTGAAGAGATCTGGGGTTTGAACCCTAGCTCCTGTACTTATTTAACTGTGGGTAAGATACATAACTTCTCTGAGCTGTAATCACTTTCCCTCTCTGCATTGTTGTAGAGATTAAATTACAGAAGAAATGTGAGATGCCTACCACAACTCCAGGCACATAATTTGAGGATTGTAGGGTACTTCTCAGAGCATCTGGCACATAGTAAACACCCAATAAGGGACAGCTGCAATTACTAATAATCGTATGTTTGTTTCTTCTTGGGCCCTACTGCCACCTTTGGCTTTTTGTATTATTGCTTGTTATTATCGCCACTACTGACTGGGTGTTGGGAGGGTGTGGAGAGAGAAGGAAGTAGAAAGCAGTTAGCCCTTTGGACAAAGTAAGTTATAAAATTAAGTGTAGGGTTTACTTATAGCTATATATTTTTTGTTTTCCTGTCTCCTGTTATCATAATTGAGATTTAAATAACAGCATCATTGTCATTGTCTTCATTAGGGATCTGTTCATATGGCCCAAATTTTACATTATCAAAAACTGACCTAGGACTCTTTCAGGAAACACACACACACACACACACACACACACCATCCCACCTTGATTTTAAAAAATAATGATTACCCTGAGGAGTCCTCAGTTGTTGATATTACATGTGAGGGAAATGTTTTTCCTAGAGAGACTATATTTCAACCTGATTACAAGTCAAATTCCTATCTTCTTTCATTATAACTCAGAACATTTGAAATTTTGCTATTTTCAATAATCTGTGCTTTTCCCATCATCTCCCATATTCCCCTATTGCTGTTTTAGAAGCTTAGTCCTTTGAATTTTCATCTTTATATTAAGTATAGTATTGCTTTGAACCGTGAAGATAATTGTTATCAGACTTCTTGCTTAGGAGATGTCCTTGTTAGAAGAGATAACCGATGAGACAGACTAGCTCTGCCACTAGTGACCTAGTTCACCTCTTTGGGCCTGTCTCATCAATGCAGAGGGGTTAACAATACTTCCTGAGCCTTTGAGAATGAAATGGGATCAAATGTAGGAGTACCACGTGGTGCCTGACAATAAAGAGTAGACCTTCAATAAATATTTATTATATTCCCTCCCTCTTGGTAAATTTAAATACCTGTTTGTTGTTGGTATTAATGCTCTGCCTTACGTTTTAAGGATGTGCTTTTGGGGGAAGACAATGGCTTTGGTTTTCTGAAGGATCCGCATTGTTTGGCTGACCCCGGACCTAGGTATGTGTATTGATGATGCCTCCCCCCTTAGGAATGCTGGGGGACTCAGTTGTTTTGGTTCCTTCTCCAAGAAATTGAAATGTGCTGTTGTGGTATTTCGTATTATTATGTGTTGCCTTTTCAATTTGTCTAGGCTGTGGGGAACTCTTTTTTTATTGATTGAGGACTTTCTCTAAGAATGATACTCGAGATAGGTTTTGAATGTGAAGAGATGTTTTAGCATCAGCACAGCTAATGGCCATGGTCTTCTCAAGCATTTCCTGTGGCTCTTACACGTGGGGCCCTCTTGTGTGGCTGCTCTCTGTCAGTTCAGTGTGCAGAGAATGAGGTCTGGTGACTAAAGCACTAGAGGGAGAATAAGCATTTCATGAACAATCTCACAAAGCAAGACAAACCACAGAAAGCACCCAGGTAAAAAATAAAGCCCCAGAGTCATATTTTTTAGGCACTTAGGGATAGAAAGTCAATTACCATCAAAATAATTTCTCTTAAATAGAAAATATGCGATAGATGATTTTATAGAATTTCAATTTTAAATTATTTGCATGGAGCTTGATTAGAAATTTCCAAAGAGAGCTTCCTCTGTATGTAGTTTTAAAGCAGCATGATAGGGCTATATGCTGTAATGTTACTTATCACAATATATCTGTGCCCTCCCTACTACCATCCATTTTTTTTAATTGAGCAAATTTATGTATAACATTATTTTCAGGTGTACAACATAGTGATTCAATATTTGTGATATTGCAAAGTGATCTTTAGCATCCCTCACCATATGTAGTTACAAAATATTTTTTCTTATGATTACTTTTAAGATTTACTCTGGAAGAAATTTCAAATATGTAATATAGTATTATTAATTATGATCACTATGCTGCATATTATATCCCCAGGACATATTATAACTGGAAATTTGTACATTTTGACTCCATTTACCTATGTCAAACACCATACCTTTCACCCTGCCTCTGACAACCATCTTATCATTTTTACCACGTTGGTTAAATTTATTCCTTGATATTTTACAAGGAATAATACAATTTTTTGATACAACTGTAAAAGGATTTTTTTTTAATTTATGTTTCTGCTCATTTGTTATAAGGGTATAGAAATGCAATGATTTTTGGATATTGATTTTGTATCCTAAAACTTTATTGAATTCATTCATTCCAATAGTTTTTGGTGGAGTCTTTGTGATTTTCTATATATACTATGTTTACCTCCCATGTATTTTCAAACCAGTTTTTAATTTTTTCTTATTTTTTTAATATTTCATTCAATCATTATTTCTCTTTCTATATTCACCTTCTCAATAACTTAATACAGGCACTTAGAAGCAATCAATGAGACCAGGAAGTAGGTTTTAAGTTCCATACTTTACTGCCATCTGCATCCTTACTTAATTTGTGTTCTTGTTCCTGTAGCTATGCCTAAAGTAAAAAAAGTATTCAAAGTGAGATTGAGGACTTTGGTTAGTTTGGGTTCATTAGTTAAAAGCTGGATAGAGGGAAAATTTCACAATGAACTAAGTGCTGCTGAAAGACAGCTGGTTTGAAATCAAAGGTGAGACTAAATTCAACAACGAAACTCAATTACAAGAAGGACGTGAATAGACTTTTCGCCAAAAATGATAGACCAATAGCTAACAAGCATATGCCTCTCACACTGTATTATAAAAGGTACTCAAGCAGAATCTTTATTGCCCTTTTCTTTGCTGTTGGAAAATGCAAAATAATCACCGAAAAGCATTCTTAAGCAAACTAAAGCATTTAACTAAAACATTACCTTCAAAAATATAGTTTCTACAAACAGATAAGATTGTACAAGATTTCTACAAACTGATAAAATAAAAACATCATGTCAAAGTTTACTGGGCTAGATCTTTAAAGAGTAAGTGCGGTACTATTTTGTTTTATGTCTTAATGATGTCTCATCAAATATAGAACCTTAAAATACAAATAGAGTAAAGGTAACCAAATTAGTCATTAAAACATCAGATTCCATTTACGCCACGTCCTGTTTGAGGATGCACAGTTTAAAAATAGCTCATGTCCTACACTCTCTAAAGAGCTGTTAGGCAGAAGAGACATTGTTTGTTCAACAGACATTTACTGAGAAGGACTTTGTGCCAGGTGCCAGGGATGCCAAAATGAGAAAGACATGGGAATAAAAAGAACATCCAGTGACTCTCCTGCCTCTGGGCATCATATATATCCATTTTGGAGCCCACTAAGAAGTACAGAGTAGCCAGACTTAGATACCAAAATGTACCCAGTAAAGAAACCATCTCTGAATGGCAGGGGTCTGGATGATGGGGAGAAGTGTTTCATCTAAGAGAAAAATGAGCCCTTGCTCAGCCATGTACATTTATAATAAAGGGAAAAAAATGATATGAAGGGAGTTAATTTGGTTCTCTGTGGTCTTTTCCTTCCATACGCTGTATGGAAGGATTTGCCTGGATATGGAGGGCTTGCCTGGTGCATAGAGGAATTTGTGGCCAGACTATGCGAAACTCTGCCTTGGAACTGAGCCACAGCTTCCTGAGACTGGGACCTATAAAGCGAAAAGTGCCATCTGTGCTCCAGATTCATTTGCGCACTAGTCAGGGAACCACAAATGTGGAGTTTACAAACGATAATGGTTTGCTAGAGAATTTCTGTCCTCACATTAACTCCTGCATGGCAGGAAGGCAGTGCCACAGATTTCTGTTTTATTTTGTTCTCCTTTTAAAACACAATAACAAAGGCATTAGAAACTGTTGGGTTTGTCCTTGGAGCCTAGAGGGTATCTGTTTAAACCACCATGCACCCTATTTGCCCATTACTGTCCATTTTTTTCTCCAGAGGTAACTGCTTATTAGCCCCTTCAGTGACACTCTCCCTCTCCCTTTTTACTTTCCATTTTAAGAGATGAAAACACTAGGAGACTAAGAGAAAGTTGTAAATAAAACCTTCAAATTCAGCAGCCCACGCAAATGCTTTCCAAACAGACCCACCCCCGCAGGGATCACGCTGGGAATGGAGGAGGCAGCATTCTTTCTCCTCAGAGTCAGAGGCTGGTTCCCAAAGTAGTCCTAAAAGATCAGGAGAAAGTACCTACTTGTTCCTATAGCCTGAGCCTGCCCTTAGAAGCCACCCTGTGTGGGAGGTAGGCGGTGAGAGAGGGCTAATGAAAGGAAATGCCTTATGACCCCAGACTTGCCATGTGGCATTTTCCTGTAGGAGTTTACGCCTGTCTGGCATTTTATTTAAACTCCGTTGTATGTGTGAGCAGCCAGAGAGAGGCAGTGTGCAGTGTCTGAGGTCCTGCTTCCCATCAAATGCTTTTGCCATCTGTGAGATGATCCTTGTGCTTTGTGTTTGCTCCATTCTCCAGAACTGTAACTCTCAGGTTTGCATCCTCCTCCAGGTCATTCAGTTGTTCAGAAAGAGGCCGAGAAGAAACACTATTGCTCAAGCACCATCCCAGCCCTCGCTGGGGTGGTTTAGGCTGCAAAGCGGCTGGTGGTTCCTCAGTTCACAGCGAATGTCCTGGACCCCTGGACCACCAGAGGCAAGCCAGCAAAACACCTTGCCCCGGGCCCCTGCCCACAGGAACGCAAGGGCAGCTCACAGACACCAGGGCTATGCCTCTGACCCCACTCAGCTCAGCTCTGCCCTCTCCTGTTCCCTCCGGCTACTGCTCAACAGCTGTTGCCAGTCCACCCACTGGAAGGGATGGGGAAGTGAGGCAACAACCTCTTCTACCCCATACCCCTGCAGTAACCCACAGAAGCAACAGTCACAGCCTGGTCCAGCCTCCCAGTCCACGAGGCCCTGAGGCCAACTGCCCAGAGCATGGCAAAGAAGAAGCAAGGAAGAGGGTCTCCCTGCCTCAGCGTCCTCCACCCACTTGGGTGAAGTGGGCCCACGCTGTCAGAGAGGACAGCCTTCCCGAGGAATCCCCAACACAGGCATTTGCAAACCAGAAGCACTCTATAAAACAGCAATATCTTCCACGTTCAAGCAGCACTTCCGACCCAGAGACGCCTCTTGGGGCCTTGAGCACGCCAGGAAGGATCTCTCTCCGAATTTCTGAGTCAGTCCTGCAGGCCTCCCCACCACCCAGGGAAGATTGTGATGATGAGGTGTTTCTGAAGGACTTGCACCCGAATGCCACTTCCAGTCCCACATTTGAAGCTCTTCCCCCACCCCCACCCCCGCCGAACCAGGAAACTCTGGTGAATACTGTGGATGACTTTCCTCCACCTCCTCCCCAAGCTTTGTATGAGGCCCAGCTGGACAGTGAGGATTACAGGGGGCCCCATATCAGGTGAGTGGACAGACTGAGTAGGTCAAGCCTTCATCTGCAGAGCAAAGGCTTTCCCTCCCTAATACGAGATTTTCACATTCCAGGCTTTTCTGATCCTCCTTTTGGCCCATAGGAGGGGTCTGGAGTGGAGGGTTCTTACACAAGCTTAGCTCATGAGACAGGCGGAACTGGTTCATTTGTTTACCTTGGGTGGTCTCTATATTAGCAGTCACGGGGTGAGAGAACAGTGGGTAAAAGCCTAAACCCTAGAGGCACAGTGTACCTCTATGGACATAAGTTCAGAGGGTACAAAAAAAATAGCATCCCTCTTCTGCCTGAGTACTGAATCAACTAAGATATAAGACATGGGCCTACCTGGTGGCACAAGGGGTTAAGTCACAGCACTATGAAGCTATCCAAAGCCACTACAGCATGAGCTTGATCCCTGGCCAAGGGCCCACATGGTGCAGCAGAACTCTCCTGACTCACCCGCAGCTCCCCTCAGCAGTGTATTTCAGTCATTCTGCCTGATCTGCTCCCCACTCTGTCTCTGGTTAATTCTCTCACCCCCCCACACCTCTGGCCTATACCCCAGCTTGTATTCACAAATAAATTTAAAAAAAAGACACAAGAGGGAGGCATATAAAGGACAAAAATACCACTTCTACTGCTGGTAGCATGTTGAACTGTAATACTGAAGAATGTGTTCAACCTCTCCTTCCATAATCAGTCCTTGTCCATGGGAAGAATAGAGGCGCGCCAAAGGTCAGCAATGTTTGGGGAGAAACTCTGTTGAAAGCCAGAAGAATGGGACAGAAGCATTTCCCAACACATGCTCCCTGGGGCAAGTGATCACTCACAACACCAAAAAAAAAAAAAAAAAAAAAAAAAATGTATTGCCTGACATCACCTTTGTGGTAACTTCCTCTAGATACCACAGAGTGATTTACCGCCACTGCCCACTACTCGGCTGGACCTTTCAGAAAGCTCTGGAATCTACAAACACATCCTCATTAAAAAGTCACACAGTTTCCCTGTGATCAGCTAGTGGGTTCAGTTGAAGAACCCTGCAATTTAGGGGGGATAATGTGACTATCAGAAATGTGATTGTCTTGCCTTACCTCCGATGTAGAAAGGTACAACCTTAGTATGGGACATTTCTCCCCAAGTCTGTCTTCACCCTCTCATGTTCATCCGCTATTGACTCTTCTCTTAAACCATTCTCTCTTTTTTTTAATATTCCTACAGCTCCAGCAAATCTGCCAAGGTGACAGTTGCCAAGGAAAAGCCCGTGGCTGGTGCAGCCCTCTTGGATGCTGGTCAGATGCTGGCTTCCCGGTCCCAAATGTCTATCAGGGGCCCGGGGGTCGGCGAGACCAGCCCATCCTCCACCACAGATGCTGCGCCTCAGCTTGCCGGGTCTCTTGTCAAGCCAAGCCCGGGGAAGTCACCTCCCACCCAGACTCAAAGCCCAAGCCATGACCCAGTCAGTGGGGCTCAGGGATTAGAAAAGAATGTCGGCTTAGCTCCTCAGAATACCTCTGAAGACACCAGAACAGAGACTCTAGCCAAGGAAATTGTCCACCAAGACAAGTCTCTGGCAGATATTCTGGATCCAGACTCCAGAATGAAGACAACCATGGACCTGATGGAAGGTTTGTTTCCCCGAGATGTAAACTTGCTGAAGGAAAATGGCATAAAGAGGAACGCTGTGCAGAGAACTGTGGACTGCCCGGGGTATGAAGGCAAGAGGTAAGTTCCCGGTAATGGCCCCTAAGACACAACTGAACCCCTTCCGTGGGGGAGATGTTACGTCTTGGACTATTTATCTGCTCTTTTCCTGTTTCCAAAGATTCTGACCTACGAATGATACTTCATTTCAGCTTGAGGGGAATAGCTCTGAGGAGCAGGTGTGGCCCAGACTGACCCCAAGTTCCCAGGCACTTGACCAACGACAAAAATAGTAGTAGTAATAGTCACAACTGCCATTAAAACCTATTGTTTGTGTCTTTTGTGTCAAGCATTATATTCATTCCCTTGTATAAAACATCTCATTTAATCTGTACATGAACCTTCTGACATAGCTACCAGTGTTATCTCCATTTTACAAATGAGGAAACTGAAGCACCGGGAAATTAGAACTGTGCCCAACCAAAGTCCCAGAACTTGTGCGGGAGGCGTCTGCAGCTGAGCTGGACGCTGTGACCGTACGTGCTCTGAAGATCTGTACTGTGCCCCGAGAGTCACCAGACAGATGCACTGCCCTGGCATTTACCTTTGACGATTAAGGCGGATGTTTGCTCAAATCCTGCAAGTCAGAGATCTCAAGGGGGCCACAGTTTCAGTGTGGTTGGGCCTTTGCTCCCCAAGCTCCCCAAGCCGCTGCATTGACAGGCCTGAGCCCTGCGTCCCCACGCCCACCCACAGCCTGACTCTCCATTCTTGTCCTTTCTCCTGAGTGACTGCAATATTTTCTTGCATATTTGATTTCCTTTAAAGGACCACTACGGGAAAGATTTAGAGTGGTTTTATTTGCTTTTTCATTTTCAATGAACACTGTGGATTGACAGACTGGGGCTCGGCAGTTAGTGGCTTCCAGACTAAATAAAAACAGGACGTTTCATCTAAATTGAAGCTTGCATTTTAGGAATTTCTACCTGATCCTGACTAAATTAGTAACAGGAATACCATGTTTTTGACTTGTGGAAGGGAAAGGAGAGCTTTATACTACTTAAAAGTGATTGGGTGTTGTGCAGATCTGGCTCAGACCTCTGTAGGTCCTAGCAGGTCTGAACCTTGTCTGTCCCCTGATTTTTCAGATTTGTCAAACAAATACTAATCAAAGTGAAGGGACTTATCCAGGGTCGTGCATTTACTGCGTGCCTACGCCAAGTCAGACAGTCCACTGGGTGCCATACGGGACTCAAAGTCAAGTTTCTGTGGGTGTGCCAGGTCAGGTCACTGTGGTTGTGGTTGGTCAAAACCAGGCACCTTCATTCATTTCATCCTGTTCTGATCCCTCGCTGTAGTAAGACCAAAGTAATTTACAAACACATCCTTAGAAAGGCATTTTCTAGCTCTAGATCATTGAGAATGTGAAATCTCTCAGTCAACTTAGAGGTGAGATGATCACAAAGCTCCTGCAGCTCTGAGATCCTCCTCAGAAATTTCAAAAGGATGGCAGGTGCCATCTTCTGGTAAAAATGAGCATTGGCCTGTTGTGCCTGAGACTGTCCACAGACAGCCTCTGGGAGGGTGAATTCTCAATGCTTGAATAGCCTGCAATGAGTCTTTCGGATGGGAGGGAGAAGGTCATATATCAGAAAGTTGTCTTATTTTTCAATTAACTGGGTTAGATGTAGCTATATTACTTAGGGGAATCGGCCAATCCAGAAGGACACGAAGTACAAATGATTATTTTTAGAATTCTTTATTCCACAGTAAGATGATGGTCTAGATATCAAATAATCTCACGAAACTGAATAGCTGAAATACCTCTTCACTAGACCCTAACTTATCCCCATAAGGTCATTTATTCAGTGGGTAGGATCTGACCCATAATGTGAAAAGCAACTTAGTTGTAGTAAAATAGAAAACACTAGATATCAAGTTTCTCAACTCCTAGCCTGTTCTCCAGCCTTGAAACTGCCTTCTGTGTAATCAATGGGTAGACTTCTCATCTTGTATTTATTCATTGTTGACCCACAGCTCCAGATTTCTCAGGCATATATGGCACCAGACTTAGATGAGTAGGAGAGCTGAGGTGTCCGAGGAAGAGGGCGCCTGACCTTGGAGCAGCAGGCAGTAACCTAAAGCCCGCGATTTGGGCAGCATCTTGAAACTTTCGCATTGACTGACTCATGACACCCCCATTGCCTTTCTGAGAAATAGGGAGTCAGTATCATAATATCACAAAGGGGGCAACGTGAAGAGGGGATAAATGACCTACCCAGAGCCATCTGGCCAGTCTGCATGTACTCCCACTCCGCCTCCGGTGCTGTCCTTCATGGCGGTCATCCTGAGCTCACCTGGCTTCCAGAGCCCTGCACGTGGAAATCACTCGCTAGTAAATATCTATTAATTTGTCATAATATCCAAGAAAAAAATTGAATGGAATTTTGTATACATCTTCTGTATACAGGCTTATTATGAAAAGAAGGTCCTGCTGTGTGCAGAGTGTGACTATTTTTTGTCCTTTATGACCCAGGAGTGAAGACAAGGAAGCACTGGGCATGTTGGTCAACTGCCCAGCCTACTACAGCGTGTCGGCCCCCAAGGCTGAGCTTCTGAACAAAATCAAAGATATGCCAGAAGTGGCGAATGAGGAGGAGGAGCAGGCAGATGTCAATGAGAAGAAGGTAATGGGAGAAGAGGGACCTTTGCTCCGCTCTACCCAGAAAAATAAGGCTCTAGCGGGGCCATTGGCCCCTTACTGCAGGAGGGAAGGGGCTGTCACATCACTAACCTTACACCATCAGTGGACTCTGGACTTAGGTGGCACTGTGAGCAGTTTCCTCACAGCTCTCCGGGCATTTCCATTTGTACAGAACGATAAACATGATGGTCAGATGAATTAAGTTACTTCCTAAGAGTCTCATAAATGGAATGAGAACCCCGGCCCCCTGCCCTGACTCAGCACAGGCACCTGACACTGTTCCAAATACCAACAGTCTGTGATTTTCATTTCATGATTCGTGTCAAAAGGGAAACTGGTGAATCTAGAAACTTTGTTCAGGGAAAGAGAGGCTGTCAAAAGATACTTCTGAGAAAAAGTAGAGTTCACCTTTCCATTCCCCTACTCTTTGCAATACCCTAGTGAGTAGCTTGAGAATTGGAATTTACTCCTGCAGAAATTTTAAATGCCACAGAGCTCTCGGCCCAGCTGCGCCTGCAGGGGAGAAAGTTCTTGCCATTCCACTTTCCCTACAGTCCCAGAGAGCTTCCTGCTGCAAAGGGACTCTCAGTTAAAGCCTGCCTCATGCTGAGCCTGGAATGTAAGGGTTCTCGGTGGCAATAGACTCCAAGAGAAACTTTCTATGTGAGTCTATGTCGTTTATTCTAGAGCATGTATCCTCAGCCCTCTTGCTCATGTGTTGGAATGAGACTGCAGGATATGGGCATGGGAACATGGGAATGGAGCAGGAGGATTTGGAGAGTTTAGAAGCACCTCCATCATTGTTGTTCCTCTCCCGACCATCCCCATCTTAGCACATGGGTTCTCAGTGCATGGCTGACATGCTGATGAGCCACTGTAGTAACACGCTGCCAGCCCGAAGTCTTCCCATTTGAACATCTTCCTTCATAGCACACTACCTGACATATTCCTCCTGCCTCAGTGATGCAGCTCCCCTTCTTTTCCTGACTCCCCCCACCCCCATTTAATGGGTTTTAGGATTGGAAGTGAGACCACCTTGCACGGGTCTGTCTATATTTATTCCAAAGAGGGAGATACATAAACACCATTACAAGTGGAAGGTTGCCATGACAAATTTAGCTGAACATTTTAGAATTTTTTGGGTGTGTGTGTAGACGTAACTTGCTTTACAGTAGCTGTGCAACAAATCACTTGTTACTTTTTCCTCCCCATCTTAACTGCTTCTTCCTCACTTCATTATCACCCTTGTCACTCTGAGGATTGTGTGGCAAAAGTATTTTTAGGCTGAGAATAGGAAGGAATGTTGGACTCATCCTCACAGGAAATAACAAACAGTAAGTACCATTTATTGAACACTTTTTATGTTCCAGGTATAGGCTACCTTTTCTAACACAGTGCTGTATTATCTTTGTTATTTAAAATTGCTCTGAAATGTATTGTGCGCATTTTACAGTGAAATGATCACAGTATTTCGGGCTGTGTCAGGATGAGGAGAGTGAAGGGAATTTAAGAATGGAGCATAGGAGGAGACTAGAGATGTGAATAAACATGGGGAGTGTGTTTACTGAAGAAAGGTACTTCAAGTCGTGGGACATTTTGATTACTTGTAAAATGAAAAGACTCCTGATTACATTTTAAAATTTACCAGATTTAGAAGAGAACAAAGAAAAGCCACAATGGCAGATGAGGCTTGCAAGGACCCACAGGGGCCAGCAGGCCATGCAGAGTTTGTGTGAAATGTTGAAGAGTTGGGATTTTACCGTGTGGGGTGAGATTACGTTGCAGGGAAGACCCTTTGTGGTTTTTGTTTATTTTAATGAACTGCAAGTTTATTATGAAATGAGCAATTTCATTAGCATCACATTTATATATCTGATTTGGAAAACAGAAAATGCATCTCTTAATATGTTCAATGTAAGTTGAAAATGCAATTCACTCATGATACACAACAGCTTTTTCAGCAGTGACTTCGAAAAATGATTCTTGATCAGAACTCATTTTCCAAGATTGTTCTGAAGCAGAATGCATTGTTGTAGCTTCCTACCAACTTTTGCAAAGTAATAACTTAATATTTTTAAAATATTTTAAATAACAAACGAGTGTATTTCTAGACATGAAGCTCACTAAGAATTCATGGAAACCAGAATCCTGATATATTCATGAATATTTTTAATTGAAACTGGCATTTTAAATCACTTCTACCTTAATATATTTTCTATTTATACATAGTAGATGATGAATAACATTTCAAGTAAATCTAAGTATCACTTAATAAAACATTTTCATTGTCTGAACTGACATGCATATAAAATAAAGACAGTTTAACAATTAGAACTATCAGTTCTTTGGCTAAGCACTGCCATATCTATTAGGCAAAAATCTGCATGATTCTCTATTCTGAAGCCCAAAAGGCTTTGGCTTAAAAGAATCTTATTTCTCAGAATTGGCTTTCCCCAAGAGTTTATTGCAACCCATATGGTTCCAACCCGCATTTTTGTTGTTCTTCCTTCATTCTTGAAGTTCCAAGTTTCCCTGTGGTCTTAGCTTTCTTTTAGACTGAAAAATTTCACTTAGCATTTTTTTTAATAGGGTCTGGTAATGCAGATTCTTTAGTTTTTCTTCATCAAAGAATGTCTTCCATTGTCATTCCTGAAGGATATATTTTTCACTGGATATGGAATCCTGGGTTGGTTAATCTTTTTCCTTGGCACATTAAAATTGCTGTCCTGCTGCCTTCTGACTTCCATGGTTCCTGACAAGTGCACTCCTTTAAGTATCTGTTTCTCCTATAGGCAATATGCTGGTTTTTTTCTGTCTTCAAAATTTGTTCTTTATCTTTTATTTTCAGCAGTTTGATTATGATGTCTGTGCACCTGCTCTTTGGCTTATCCTATTTGAGGTTTGCTAAGCCTTTTATTTCTATTTATGTGTCTCTTCAGGAAATTTGGGAAGTTTCCAGCTATTATTACATCTCTGAATATTTTTATGTACTAAGCTCTTCTTTTGTGACTTCATTGACACAGACGTTAGACTTTTTGATATTTCCTCACAAATCCCTAAGCTGTCATTTAAAAATCTCTGTTTCTGCCAGATTTTCAAATTGGATAATCTGTATTTCTCTGTCTTCAAGCTCACTGACATTCCTGTTCCCATTTGCCAGTGATTTTTTTAAAATTTTTTTAAAGATTTATTTGTTTAGGCATAGGGTCTAGGCCAGAGGGGTGTGTGGTGGGGGAGGGTAGGTGAAAGGATTCACCAGAGACAAAGTGGACTGTAGAGCAGGCAAACTGAAATACACTGCTGAGGGGAGCAGCGGGCAAGCACGAGAGGTCTGCTGCGCCATGTGGGAAGCTTCCTGGCCAGGGATCGAACTCGTGCTGCAGTGGCTCTGGATAGCTTCATAGTGCTGCAACTTAACCCCTTGCGCCACCAGGGAGGCCCTGATTTTTTTTGTTAAAATTTCATTTTTAAAATTTTCAGTGCTAAAATTTCTACTTGGTTAGAAATTTCTACTTGGTTACCAAAAGGTAGTGTCTGTTTCTTTGCTGAGAACATTTATCTTTCCATTCATTTCAAAAGTGTTTATTTTTTCCATGGACCATGTTTATAAAAGCTATTTTAAAGGCTTTGGTAACCCCAACATTGGGGTTACCTCAAGGTTAGCACTTATTGATTGGGAACTGCTCACATTTTACTTGGCTTTTTAATATATAGTTATTGAGGGCCTCCCTGGTGGCACCAAGGGGTTGGGTCTCAGCACTATGAAGCTGTCGGCAGCCACTGCATCATGAGTTTGATCCCCAGCCAGCAGCTAACCCACATGGCACAGCAGACCTCTCCTGTCTTGGCTGCTGCTCCCCTCAACAGTATATTTCAGTCAGTCTGCCTGTTCTGATCCCCACTCTGTCTCTGGTGATTCCTCTCACCGTCCCCATCCCCACCTGTGGCCTACACCCCAACTCTTGTATACATAAACAAAATAAAAAAAAAAAACTAATAAAACATAGTTATTGAAATTCTTTAAATTGAAGTAACATTGCATTATCACAAATTATATAGTACATACACATGTTAATTTTTAAAGTCACCACTAATCCTTCACTATACCATTGTCCCTTTTGCCCGATTTAACCACACTGCTTACTCCTTCCCTTGTGACCACTAATTTGGTCTTATAGTCTAAAGGTTTTTTGTTTTTTTTTGAGTTCATTAACTTTCACTGTATATGACATATGAGTGAAATCATATACTGTTCTCTTTCTCCATCTGACTTATTTCATTAAGCATGTTACCCTCTAGATCCATCTATGTTATTGCAAATGGCAAGTTTTAATAGCTGAGTGATACTCCATTATATGTATACCACATCTTTTTTCACTCCTCTGTCAGTGGGCACTTAGGTTGTTTCCAGCTCTTGGTTATCGTAAATGCTGCAATAAACATGGGGGAGGGGTGTGTATATCTCTTCAGATTAGTGTTTTTTCTATTTTAGGGGTAAATACCTAGAAGTAGGATAACAGGATCATATGGGATTTGCTTTTAATTTTTTGAGGAATCTCCGTATTCCTTTCTATAATGGCTGCACCAATTTACATTCCTACCACAGTGTACAAGGGTTCCCTCTTCTCCATAGCCTCTCAAACACTCGTTTCTTTTCTTCTAGAGAATAGCCATTCTGACAAGTTTGAGGTGATCTCATTATTTTGATTTCCATTTCATTAATAAGAGATGCTCAACATCTTTTCATGAGCTATTGGTCACCTGTATGTCATCTTTGGGGAAGTGTATATTTAAATCTTTTGCCCATTTTTTAAAATCAGGCTTTGTTTTCTGCTATTGAATTTTGAGTTCTTAATACATTTTGAATATTAGTCCCTTGTCAGATATATAATAGGTATTATCTTTTCCCATTCAGTAGCATGTCTTCTTTTTATGCACTTTTCTTACTGTGCAGCTTTTTAGTTATATGTAAACTCATTTGTTTGTGTTTTCATGACACAGGCCATGTCAAGGAGCATATCACTTATGTGTTCCTCTATGCAGTTTATATTTTCAGATGTCAAATTCCAAGTCTTTAATCCATTTTAAATTAATTTTTGTATATGGTGTTAGAAGGTGGTCCATTTTCCCAGTACTGTTTACTGAAGAGACTTTTCTTACACCATTGTATTCATATGTGTAGTTTTATTTCAGGGCTCTCAATTCTGTTTCATTATCTGTGTGTCTGTTTTTACTCCAATATCATGTAGCTTTAATTGCTATCACTTTCAAGGATATATTGAAGACAGGGAGTGTGAGACCTTTTTTTTTTTTTTTCCTCCAGAGTTTTTTTTGCTATTGGGGGTCATTTGTCGCTCCAAATAAGTTTCATGATTTTTTCCCTCAATTTCTGTGAATGGCATTGGGAATTTGTTAGGGACTACCTTGAATCTGTGTATTGCTTTAGGTAACACAGCCACTTTAACAATGTTAATTCTTCCAGTCCATGAGCACAGCTCTGTCTTCTGTTTCTTTCAGCAAAGTCTTAATAGTTTTTTTGTGTACAGGTCTTTCACCTCTTGGCTAAATTAATTCCAAGTCATTTAATTCCTTTTGATATGATTGTAAACAGAACTGTATTCTTGATTTCTCTTTCTATTCATTCATTAGGTGCATATAGAAACACAGTGATTTTTGTGTATTTTGCCACTTTATTGTACTCATTTGTTATTTCTAATAGCCTTTGGAATTTTCTATGTATTTCTTGTCATCTGCAAATAGTAATCGGTTTACCTCTTTCATTTTCCTTCCAAATTGGACACTTTTTATATCTTTTTCTTGTCTAATTGCTCTAGCTAGGACTTCCAACACTATGTTGAATAATCTTAAGCTTTTTACCATTGAGTGTGATGTTGGCTGTGGGTTTGTCATGTATCGCTTTCACTGTATTGATGCACATCCCTTCTATACCGATTCTGTTAAGGGTAGGACCTGGTGACAGATCAGATGTGGAGCAGGAGAAAGGAGAGTCTCAAAGTGACTCCTGGGTTCCTGGTTTGGTGACTTACATTACTGAAACAGGGAGAATAGAGGGGTATTTGGGGAGGGAAATGAGAAGTCTAGTTGAATTTAAAGGTATTTTTTTCTAGTGTGTCAGAAATGTCTGAGAACCAAAACCAACAGACCATACTAAGTAGATAAGACGTCACGAGCCCTCCCAAGAGGAAATGGTAAAGAAGCATTCTTGATAGAGAATGTGCCAGAGAATCTTTGAAATGGCAATCGAGTTCCATGCTCATTTTTGCTTTGATCAGGTCATACAACGTGAGTTTGAGCCAGTTTCTGCATGGAGACAAAAACTGCCCCCAACTTCTCTCCTGGATAAAATTCCACTAAGAAAACAGTCATGTGCTACTGCCTGGATCATCCCATTTAAAACCAAATAAGAACAAAGCCAGTGTGTGGAAATGTCTCTACTGTTCCTTGTTTTTATTAGCAGGAGACTGAATTTCACTTTATCCTTAAATTCCAGGCACATAGTTAGCAGTCCTGAATTACTCTTTTTTTTTTTTTTTTAAAGATTTATTTTTTATTTATACATACAAGCTGGGGTACAAGCCAGAGCTGTGGGGCAGCGAGAGGGTTCACCAGGGACAGAGCGGGTAGCAGAACAGGCAGATCAGAACTACACTGCTGAGGGGAGCAGCGGGCGAGGCAGGAGAGGTCTGCTGCGCCATGTGGGAATCTCCCCAGCCGGGCGTCGAACTCGCGTCGCCGCTGCCGACAGCTCCACAGCGCAGCGCTTAACCGCTGCGCCACCGGGGAGGCCCCTGACTGACTCTTGAGATGAAGTAGAAGAGGCAGACTAAGTATTGATGATGTAGAAAGCAAAACAGTATACTAGTGTTGTGAGGAGAAGTTGGGTATTCCTTTGAGGGAAATCTGTCTAAACCGAGTGACTTGTGTCCTTCCTATTGTTGCCTATTGTTGACTAATCTTAGTGACAGCACACATACATGCGAAATAGCTTGAGTGTATATAATACTGCTATATTTTACAAAGTGCTTGTACAAGTTTTATTTTAAGGTAGTGATTAAAAATGGAGCCACACTATCTGAGTTTAAGTCTGGCTCCGCACTTGTAACTGCATGAGCTGGGCAAGTTAACTTCTCCCCACCTCACTTTCCACATCAGTGAAACAAGGATAATAGTACCTATCTCATGTTCTTGCAAGGAGTAATTGATAGTAAAACAAGTATGGCCTGGCACAGAGAAGAGTTCAATAGTTAAACATTAGTATTAGTTTTGCACAGGTATTACTATGCCCTTGCTGTAGACTGAGAAAACAGACAAGAGGTCAAATGAATGATGAATTTTCTGTCAGAGCCCAGTTCCATGATTTAAGGGCCCAGTAGGACTTCTCAGCTGGATGGTAAGGTGGGAAGAAGGGCCTGATAAACTATGTTTTGGTAAGGAACCTTTATAAATAGCATCTCATACAGTGTGAGTTAACCGTTGATGCCAGATAAGAAGTTAGGTGGCTAAATGTCAGTGATTTTGCAAATTAAGTAGCTCCTCAGAGAGACTCGTAGGTTATTAAAAAACAAAATCCCAAACACCTCTTCTCTCCCCCTACACCCTCTTTTTCACCACCCCAGTCAATTCTGCAAGTAGAAGATGGTAGATTTGTTTGTTTTTTTAAGAGGTCTGCCTGGCAAAGAAATGTCTATTTAGTACAGCCAACTTTCCCATGTTGCCTTCAGTTGTTCAGATCCCTTTTAACTACATATTAAAATCCAAATTCCTTATTTTAAGGGCTTGGCAAATTTTAAAAATTCAAATACTATCCAAATATGCAGCATTTGGGCCAGGAGTGACTGGTGTGACTGCTCAGCAATACTTGTATTTGCATAATGGCTGAGCTTTGATAGATGGCATTACTGCCAGATAGCCTTCAGAAATCAAAATGTGTCTCAGTTCTTCCCACAGAAGTCCCTCAGGGTCGCTCCTAGACATTTCATCAGTCTGTTCAGAAGCCTGGAATCTGCATTAGCGCCTATGTGCATGGGCTTCTGGTTCTGCCCAGCACTGATGACTTTGAAAACAAAAACAAGGTCAACAAAGGAAAGACTGAGCGGATTAGACTATTGAGCCTACCCCTGACAGCAGGTCAGCTGTCTGAGATTCCTGGCCCACTGAACAGAGCTTACCTGGGAGCTCTCAGCACTGCAGAGCCACAGAGGAGCCCAAGGGAGCTGGGCAGATGTCAGCAGAAACTCAGAGCTCCCCACTCACCCCCACATGTGAAGACAGACTTGTCATTACTGGTTTTGGCTCACTTGCAAATTAAAAATCATCACCTGTCCTTCAAAATGCCAGCTTCTGAAAATCATAATGAGGATTTTTTTAAAACATATCAAATTACTAGTAAAAATGCTCGGAATTCCTTTCAGAAATGACATACAATATTAGTTTCAAAATAAATCATTCTTAAAGGAGTAATGAAAAACGTGACTGTTACCTTCTCTTTCCATGATTTAATTTTTCAAAAACCTTTTCTAGAAATTGTACATAAATTCATTGAAATGGATTCCAAAATATTTGAATATGCAAAAGGCCTTTCCCTAAATTGGAAGTATTATTGCTCAGTTGACTACCTCTTTGGATTTGGCATAACTCGGCTTTCTGTAAGAAAGTATTGCATGGTAATGTTTGCCTGGCAAGCCTAGGAAATGTAAGCTGAGATGTTAAATAGTCCTGGGCTGACTTCATGCAGAGGTCCGACTCATTATCATATGAAAACCAAGAGTAATGACATTTGACTGAACCCCGTCCAGCAGGAATGGTGGGAGATAGAACCAGACAGTGTTTATTTTTCCTACTGTTTTTCATTCCAGTATCCTTGCTATTCTCTTCAAAGGAACTGAAATCTCAGTGAAAGCAACATAGCTGCTGGGCGAGTTGCTGGAGGTAGTTAGCTGGTTATCTTGCAGGCAAATACCACAGCTGCCAGCCAGAATTCTGGCAGTAAATGCTTTTAGCAAACAATGCTTTTTCCAGGAAAATTAAATTATTAACATTAGTAACATTCTCTCCCATCTGCATTTTTCTGGACTCAGTCTCTTCAGCTGAGAAGGAATAAAATTCTAATACACTATACCTTTGATTCCACTTCTAAAATTGTCTTTTGCACAATTCTAACTAAACAGCTGGAGGAAAGGTAAAGATTATAACCCATGATGAGATGGTAAAACAGATGGGAATTTTTTTAGCCACCCTGCAGCCCTCTGGGGTAAGCAAGCTGAGAAGACAAGAGGAGTTTGCCATTAAGCCAGAACTGGAGGGTATTAAGCCTTAGTCACACTGAGGTTCTTCTGGTGGTCCAGCCCCAAGATGGACAGATCTCAAGGTAACATATTCCCCAGTATCACTCTGATTATTGTATTCTGATACTGATGTTGAAGAAATAATACAAAGTCCACCAATACACTTCAGTTTGTTAGTCAAAATTTTTTCTTCCTGCCCCTTCCATTAAAATGTTACTCTAACATAGAAATTAATCTCTTTTACCAAGTTTCCAATTAAAACTACATAGCTTGGTTTTGTGTGTGTGGAGAGAGAGAGAGAGGAGAGTGTGCGAGAGCTGGAACCTTTTTTTATGGTAAAGATACAGGTTTAAAAAGATTATGTCCTTTTCCAATCTGGCTACCTTCGGCTAAGAGAAAGGCTAATTTCACAAACCAAGAAGTTTAGTTTCTCTTGCAGCAGAGAGGTAGCAGACAATATAAAGTCAGACTTGAAGCCACTAAGACCTTTTACTTCAGCCACTTCAGTTTACTTCCGTTTTATTTCAGTTTAATACACTGGATACTTGTGTGACTGTTTTGTAGTTAAGGTGGCAAATTACATAGCTCTGGTAACTGGAGAAGGGGTGCAGCATAAAGTATAAGGGGCTAAATTTGATAAAGGTCTTGGTACGAATGTTTATAATGATTGTATGAATGACCCCTAAAGTTAGACTGATCTGAATTTAAGGCTGCCCATCTAATGGCCTGTGTGTTTATCACTTCACCTCACCCATGTGTGTGGATAAAATAGTATCAACAGGACTGTTGGGAAGACTAAATGAGATGATCCATGAAGAGTTTCTCCCAGTGTCTGGCACATACGAATTGCCCTACTAATGTAGCTGTGACTAATGTTCAATTCAGCTCTGGGACCTTGGGAAAGTCTGTTCATTCCTTGGACTGTTGATTCTCTATTTGTAAAATAAGATCATTTACCCTACTGACCTATGCTGCTGTTATGAGGATCAAATGAAACCATGTCTCGAAAAGACATTTAAAAGTGAATAGTTGGCACACTAGTTGGAAAGGCAGAGCTGTTCACAGATGACACAATTGGAAAACACTAAGACAACAAGTACTCAAAGTGTCAACCTGTAAGGACTGAAAAGATTCACAGAGGCAGCTGTGGACATTCAGAGAAAGAATGAAAAAGTTCATATGAAGTAGGGGAAACTTCAGCTTAGCCTTAAAGGAAAGACTATGTGACTGGGAGAAGTGAGTCGTCCTTCCACTGACAGCTACAGCTGGCTAATCTATGCTGTGTCTCTCCTCTATGGTTACAGGCCGAGCTCATTGGCAGCCTCACCCACAAACTTGAGGCCCTTCAGGAAGCAAAGGGAAGCCTGCTGATGGACATCAAGCTCAATAACGCCTTGGGAGAAGAGGTGGAGGCTTTGATCAGTGAGCGGTGCAAACCCAATGAGTTTGACAAGTACAAGATGTTCATCGGTGACTTAGACAAGGTGGTCAACTTGCTGCTCTCCCTCTCGGGGCGCTTGGCCCGTGTGGAGAATGTCCTCAGCAGCCTTGGTGAAGATGCCAGTAATGAAGAAAGGGTAAGTGGGCTAGTGATTAGGTTCAACAGATCTCCCTCTGCGCCCACATACACGGAGAGGTATGATTAGATAGGATCTCTTCTCTCTAGAAGATTACAATCTCTTGGAGACAGAAATAGTGCCCAACATATAGATAACCAGGAAAGAGAAGACATCTTCCATGCCAAGATGTGATGCAGACACTTCAGGCTCAGGGAATACTTAGGAAAGTAAAAACACAGTGCCAGGGTTGCTGTCCTTTCTCACTATCCTGGGGGGAAAAGAAATGAAAGCACGATGGGAGTTGACATAAAAAAAGACACAGAACATCCAAACTGTTAGGGGTGAGAAATAAGCTGAGAAATATAAGCGGTAGCTTCAGGGGGGCTGCAGACACTGAGCAGAGATGCAACCAGGTATGTCTGCCCTTTATGGAAAGAAAAAGGGAGGCAACAGCAGTGGTAGGAATACTAGATAAGATTCAAGTTCTTGCACTGTGTGCTAATACTCTGTATGTGCCTACTCATGGAATCCTCACGACAGACCAGTAAGAGACAGACTCGGGTATGAGGAGTCCTGCTGCAGTTTTTATTTACTACACTGAACTTAATTCCATGACTCCAAAGCGTTCTCTCTCTCCTCGTCTGTAGAGCAAATATTTATAGGTATCTAGTATCTGCCACTTAACTGGCTGAGGCAGTGGGATACCTCTGTGAACAAAAACAATCTCCTGCCCTTGGGGGAACTTAGCACGTAGATGTTACAGTTTTATTTATACACCCACTCTTGCCAGAAAGTGATAAATGTTCCAACCATCAAAAGCCTTGCCTTGCTGTCAGCTTCCCTTATCTATAGCTGGCTTCATGACTCTCAAAGATTTCCTAATTATTTCCCCTAATATATTACATTAAAAAGATGACTTTTTCAAACAGATGTTAAAGGATTAAAAAAGTCCAGACAGTGGGCAGTTAGGACTGTGATTGCACACCCAGGTCCGCTGCAGCGCCCGCCTCTGTGATGTGGCGTTCTGTGCTTAGCATGAACGCAACAGTTGCATCCGATGTGCTTCAGGACATTGATAGACTCAGAGCCACAGAACACTGCTCAGGTGGCGGAGTGAGGTCAGGAAAGACTTCACACAAGTGACATGAATAGAGTCTAGAAGAATTTCTGTAATTCTAGATGGACTAGAAGGGGGAAGGTCTGTACCATTTAGAAGCAATGTCATGGACAAAGTCAAGAAAGACCATGACCCAAAAAAGACAAGACTTGGGATGTTTAGGAACTGCTTTGCATGTGATTGGTATTTCTAACACATACAGTGACTGCTTGGCTTGCTTTTAGCAAATTATTGGAAGTATTAGAAAAGTTGTAGTCTGGGGGCTGACAGGAAATAGATGACTTATTTAAAAGGGGTAAATGAAGAAAGACCCAGTGAAGGTATGGGAAGGATTAAGCCAAGAAAGGATAATCAAGCCCCTGCCCCCTCCAGGGCTGTTATCAGCAGGAAAGCCCATATACCTCTAGACCGGAAGGGAGCCCCTATCAGAACTACAGGCTAGCTCCCTGCAGCACGCATCTGGTGAAAGAATGCAGCCACCTGGCAAGGAGGGAGCCGGGAATGAGTGCCCCAGTTTCTCCTGTCACCTCCAGTCTCCTGCCCATGCTTCCCACTGGCTAAATTCAGAGGGCTAGGGAGTGCAGCTGACACAGACCAGAGTTCAGCTTACCTGTGCACAGGGCAGAGCTTTAAAAAGAAGAAAAGTGGATCTGGAGGGGTAGACAGAATATGCTGCAGAAAATAAGCACAAAGACCCACATGCCATACTTTGGACTCTAGCCTGTACGTTGAAAAGAGCTATGAACTAATTTCATGACATAATCAGTTTGAGGAAGGGTGAGAATGGTACTTACAATTGGGAGCATTATTGTAACAGTCTAGCGAGAAGGGTTAGGCTGTTGACTTAAGCAGTTGTCATGGGGATGAAGAATAGGGAATGAGCTAGAAGGAGTTTGAATCAGAAGGTTGAATAGGGAGGGTGTGTTAGATGAGGGGAAGGTAATTCTCAGCTTCCTGCTCAGATGCTACAGATGCCAGATATAAAGAATACTAGAGCAACATCTAGATAGGGGAAGAAGAGATGTTTCAGAATTGAATTCAACTGAACGGTTAAATGTACACACCCACTCTTCAATACAAATAAGTGCTTTGCTCACCTGCAAAATACTACATCAGTCTTGGTTGTTATAATGATTATACTTTGTTTCTTAACAAAGGCTAAATAGAAATGAAGAGAGGAATAAGTGGTTCAATAAATGCCAAATTCAGGATAAGTTACCAAACTCAAGAGGGAGGAAAAAGATGAAAAGTACATATAAAGCTCAATCCATCAGGTTTTTTTTTTTTTCATTGTGTTTTTCTAATTAGGGAAAGGAAGCCTACGGAAATGGAGCTATTTGTAAGATAAACCTATAACTTTGCATCTTTTCCCAGGTATTTTATTATTTAAGATCTAATAGGCTATTTCAAGAGAAGTTAGGGCAGAGACACTTAAGCTCTTTGGTAATCCCACATCAATGCATTTGTATTGAAGTATATTGAAATAATATTTCTTACATACTTGCTTTTTAATATTTTCAATTGCTATGACCTAAAAAGTCTGAATGGCTAAATGCAAAAGTTTAAGAATGTTTTAAATGACATTCATTATATGTCACTACATTGTATAAAAAAACATGATAAAGATTTTTATAAAGTAAACTTAGCTCTAAAGATAACATGCTACTTTACTACTGGGTTTATATAAGAAACTCTCAGAATATAAAATTGCCAGAATTTCTCTCATTTTAGATTCAGAGTCCCAAAAAATGGAACTGAATTCTCTAGAGATGGAAATAACAATATTCCCACTGTTTGTAGAACAGGGCAGAGGCTTTCAAACTTCAGTATCGCCCGAAAGACTTGTTAAAACACAGATTTCTGGGCTCCACCTCCATCACTTTCGATGCAGTAAGAGAAATGGGGCCTTAAAATGTGCACTTCTAACAAATTCCCAGGCCGTGCTGCTGGCAGTGCACACTTAGAGAATCATTATAAATGTAAATGCTTATAAATACTCAAGCTACCTTGATGATTGGCTATCTCCCCTCCACCCTTTGATTTTTTTAATGGGGTAAAGTGCACAACACAGAATTTGCCATCTTAACCGTTTCTAAGTGTATAGTTAAGTGATATTCAGTATATTCATATATTCAATACATATTATTATAAATTATTTCCAAACTTCTTTTTGCACACTCTATACCTGTTAAACGGTGAACTCCCCACTCCTCCTGCCCTGAGTGCCCAGGAACCACAGCTGTTTCTGTCTCTGTGATTTGACTAACATCTCAAAAGGACAATGACTGATTCCACCTATAAGTCCAGAAACCTCAAGAAAATATCACCCCAGCCAATTTAATATAATCGCTCTCAAATTAAAGCTGCAATGATTTTACAAGTCAGCAAACTACATACAGGTGACCACGTATAA
Source organism: Scalopus aquaticus (assembly GCA_004024925.1). Lineage (NCBI taxonomy): Eukaryota > Metazoa > Chordata > Mammalia > Eulipotyphla > Talpidae > Scalopus > Scalopus aquaticus. The sequence goes on along the minus strand of PVIJ01006965.1, from coordinate 25,227 downwards.
ACTGCTTTGGTCCACTTATAAGCAAAATTTTTTCCTACCCATTGGTTCCACATGCACTAATTCAAACAATCTCAAAATGTGAAGCCCAAGGATACTGCAGCCCAAATATAAGGGATTTGTGCATCTGGGCATTTTGGCATGGGGATGGGACAGAGGAAGCTGTCCTGAAACCAACCCTGGGTGGATCACTGTAGTTAAGTTTGGGGGGAAACAGGCGTTACATATAGACTTTTGATTGCCTAGGGTTTCTGCTCCCCTAGCCGCCATGTTCAAGGTTTAACTGTACGTGCAACATAGGGGCCATATACAGATTTTCATAAATTTCCTTCCTTTGGACACTGAGCCATGACTCAGTGAAAGATTTTTTTGCAGGCAGCTAGACTTTTCTTCCTCCCCTTGCCCTTTGCTGATATGCCCATCTCTCGTTGGCAGAGTTCTCTCAACGAGAAGAAGAAGGTCCTGGCGGGGCAGCACGAGGACGCACGGGAACTCAAGGAGAACCTGGATCGGAGGGAACGGGTAGTTTTGGACATCCTGGCCAATTACCTCTCCGAGGAGCAGCTCCAGGATTACCAGCACTTTGTGAAAATGAAGTCAACACTCCTCATTGAGCAGCGAAAGCTAGACGACAAGATCAAACTGGGCCAGGAGCAGGTCAAGTGCCTGCTGGAGAGCCTGCCCTTGGATTTCATTCCCAAGACAAGGTCCCTGGCTCTGCCCCCAAACCTCCGGAGTGAAATGACCCCCGCTGGGGGACATACTTTCAGCTGTGCTTTTTCAGCATTAACCTCTCCACTCTAACCTCTTGTAAAATACCCAACGGAAAGATCATCCTTTCTCTCAATGCTATTTAATCTGGAAGAAAAGTTTCACTACAAACCACCATTTAAACTGTATAGGTTATTGGGGTTTTTCTGGATAGAAGGAAAAAATTCTGTCCAGGAAAAGGCCTGTTCTTTCCTTTTCCCCTTCACGATTATCTTCTGAGAGTGTGACTGCTGCTGAGAACGTACCCTTTTCTATTATTACTCTGTAGTAGAAAGAAAATTAATGAAACTGTGACAGCTGATCAGAGGGTGTTTGATTGATGGTTTAGTTTTTAACCTGCAAAGGCCACGCAGATCAGTGCGTGTCAGCACCCTCAGGAATGTAGCCACAGGCGCCTCCCTGCTTGTGGGCTGAGAACCTGCCACAGGCACAGCGCTCGCTAATGAAGGGTCTGCAACATGAAGCCTTAAAAAGAGAAGAAAATTGTACAACCTTGGACATTGTTATTTATATTTTTAAAAATGAAAAAGATCATTGTGTGCTAACCATTATTTGATTGTTTTGTGGTGGACGTAGACAGTTACGTTTGAGCTTTGTATTTTGTGAAAACCTAATGAAGAATTCCAAAGATAGTCACATTAAGTGTGGAGACTTGTTTTTCCTTCAGTTCTCAACTGGTCTGTCTTTCACATACAGGAGTAGGCTGTCTACACCTTGTTAGCCTGAGTATGAGGGAGTGGGGCCCAGGCGAGCCCAGCTCCACGGCTGCCAGCCTCTCCCCTGTGCGCCTGCCACAGCAGGCACACGACACCTTCCCGGGAGAAGGCTTGATGCAGCGTCACTTCCTAGTGCGTTCGCAGTGCCATTCTCACTGTGGTGGGCACGTGAAGCTAAATTACTAACAAGCAGGACCACAAGCCCATTCAAAAGTGAACTCGTGCTTTCACGCTACCCTCCAGTGCAGGCTATGAGCTAAATACTGTGTATGTAGTGAGATATTTATCAAGCTATTTTAATGATAGGATGCCTCTTAAAATGTTTTCCTAAAATATCAAACCTGTTGGCCACTTTTATTAAAAACTCCCTCCTTAATATCTGAAGGCTGACTTCACACTCTCATGCTTCAACAGTAACATCTCAGCGGGGCTCCAGACCCACATTCATATTAAAACAGACTGAAACCACAGGCAGAGACTACTATGGGCCAGTGGCGAGGCTGTGTTGACAGCTACCGCAGAGGAAAACAGCCAAATACTCTGAGCAGGTGGTCCATACACCCCAAGCTGTGCTCTCCTTTGAGGGTGTTCTCACCTGTGGTCTGTGACCACAGGTGGCCACCTCTGCTGATCTGGACTTGCACGTACCAGCAGCTCACCACAGAGAATCAGGAGATGACAATTTGCAGGAAGGTACCAAAAGCCCTTTTTTTCCTTAGTACATTGCAATGAATTTTATCTGCTGACTAGGAATGTCAACACTACAATTTTAGAATTTAACACAGATATCTTTCGATAACTTAGAAGCCACAGGCCACCCAGAAGTTTCTTGTGAGCAATCAACCAAAGTCTTTGGAGATTATACACTGACTCCACTGATAAAGGAAGACAGCACCTTGGTGTCCCAGGCATGTTTTAAAAGCTTATCTCTTAGAGCCAGAGTTCCCCTCTCCCAGAGAATCAGTGGAGTCAGTGCCAACATTCAACAGGCAGATGGCACGGTCATTTAGGGGGAAAAGCAGTCCATTGCTTGCTATTTCTTAGGCAACACAGGGGCCTGAAATCAACTCTAAATGGTATTAACTGTGTCTTGCTGATACTGAGTAGTTCCTTGCACTCAGACCAAGTCGAGTGCAAACAAACGTCTTCTGCTGTTGTGAATGAACCCCCTCAGAAGGATTCTATGGTTCCCAATTCCCCACACTCCTAAATTCTTCCTAAGCTTGGGGAACATTCTGCATATTCATTGTTTTCCAATGATTTTTCTAATTTATGCATGTCAAAGTTGAGTGACACCACCCCAACAGCAGAGTTGCAGGCATGCCACAAGCATCTGGAAGCTCTGAAGACAGCATCCCTTCCTTTGCTGCCATGAACTGTTCTATTGCTAAGTGAAATGAATAAGCACCAAGTATGACTTTGAAATCTAGTTTTTTAGGTGGATATGAAATATATAGTAATAGGACTTGATCTCTATGCTATGAAGAGGAAAAAAAAAACACTAATTTTCAATGCCTTTAGAAAGGCCTATTATTTATCCCTTTCTATTTTGCATTCACCTCCCACTATTAAATCATCTACAGTAGAACTTTGTTCCCTCCCAACACTATTCTCAGCAAAGACCATGGACATGTTATTAGTCAAGAGTTCAGGACACCCATGACAAGAATGTTTATTCACAGTAACTGTCCTTGCGGGTGTGAACATTTCAGAAAAACCATGTTCTGCCAAAAGTCAGGTGAATGGCCTTGTAATAATTCAGGTGCCCATACTGAAGAAATCTGTTCAGGTCCAAGAAAGGATTGACAACACACTGACTTCCTGGGTCACCTGAGAAGTTCCTGGCATGTTTTGACCTGCTGATTGACTCAGACTTTTCTTATGCTGTTTTGTTTCTTGTGGTGGCAGCTAAACCCCAAAGAATGCAGGGAGGACCCACAGTGAAAGTATCCCAGTTTCTCTAAGAGGCACCATCGAAACCAACCATTTTTTTCCTTTGCCCCAGGGGAACAGTTTAGGTTTTCATTTGCACAACTGGTTTCCAAACTTGAAGATTAGCAAGCTTGGGTCAACCCCTAAGAATCAGTGACTACTGAGGTGAGGAATGAGGGTTTTACTGAGGTCCTTCAGGGCATATAAAACAAGCCAACCTGGGGGCATTCCAGCTTTCCTAATCTAGTGTTAATATTGGATCTAAAAATCACTTCTGAGTTTTAATGGTAGATTATAGCTGTCCTTAATAGGAGTTCTAAATATTTGTATCTAAGCTAATCTTTCATTAAAATACCAATTTTTTTCTGGCACCTAGAAAAGTGTTGGTATTTTATTGTTCTATGTTTCCAAATTTACTTTTCTTTAGCATAATTTTCAGTGATTTTATTGCTATTAGTCTGTTAGGTTGGACCTATTTTTTTTCTTTTTCTAGAACATGAGTTTTATTCACCTTACAACTCAAAAGAAAAGGAAAGAACTTCAGTCAGAAATAACTTTTCTATCTTCAGCAAGATATAAAATGATCAGGCAAAGGTCAAAGGGCCTTTCTACACAGAAGTACCTGAGGATAAGATACTCACTAGTGTCTGAATTTTCCAGGACAAAGGTTGATAAAAATTTTACTATCAGAACACCTAAATAGTTTTCTTGTTGTTATTTCTAAATAGAACCTCACTTTTCTTGTGGGTGCTCATTCAGACACCAACTTAATCTTGTTTTCTCCGGTTGTGGTCAAGATACTATCTGCATCAGAATCACAGGAATGCTTGTTAAAAATGCAAATTACTGGAATATAACCAACTAGGCTGAGAATCTATACTTACCTTCCCCAGGCTATTTTGAGCCACTGACATCAATCATTAGTATAGTTTCCACTGTCATGATCACAAATAAGATGAGCATGAATTTAATAATAATCCCAGAAACTCAAATCCTGTCATGACTCCACTCATTAACTACCTTATTGTGAGTTAGTATTTCCCCCACTATTAAATAATCTTAAAGGTTGTGATAAGGATTTTTTTTCCCTGCTCACTTTGTCCTAGACCTGTTTTAAATTTAAACTAAGTAAGCACTCAGGCTCAATTGTACTAATTATTTTTCCTCAAAAGTTATCATCTGATCACACAATGTCAGGAATTTGAAGTTTTGCCACACTATTTGCACTAACCTAAAATCACAACTGACCTTTTCAGTGTGGATGTTACTCAGATTTTTGTTGCTTCATCACAAATCTCATTCTACACGTGAGTTAGACTTTCTCTGGGCTTGAATTTGACAGTCAACTAGTGAGACAAAAATGTATTAATTTCCTTTGAGAAGTGAAAGGAGCCATCACCCAATATCAACACCCGAAAATCAAAAGGCAGGAGGAAAGTTGCCAGTGAAGAAACAGACTCATTTACTCCAACTTCATTCTATTAATTCCTCTCTGATATGTAAATAGAAAAGCAGCTGCATTTCTTGCTAAAACATCAGTATTGCTAATGCTTTGACACTGTTCAACAGATATTTAATGTAAGAAATTACTGAATTCTGATAAAGGGACATTATGGAAAATGATACCCCGGAGTTAGGGTAGAGTACCCTAGGAAAAACACACTTTGAAAGGGTGCTGGGGCTAGGACCACCTTGGAGAATTCTCAGTCACTGACAGTAGAAAAGTTTGCTGGTCTGCAGTCTGTTGAGCAAGAAGCACTTGCTTGCAGAGTGCAGGCCAGAAGCAGTCTGTCAACAACCCAGGGCATGAATGTGCATAGATGGTGGGGCTGTGAAGACAGGGTGACCGCTGCTTAGTGGAAACTCTGAGTCACAGATCATGTGAACCGCAAGGACCTGCAAAGAGCACAGGAGCAGATGTTGCCCAAACACCTTCAGAGCACTGATGTAAGCAGAAGTCCTCATGGCACAGGCTTCAGGTCCACAGAGTGGAAGATAGCCCCTTACTGAGGGCTCAGGGTCAGCCAGGCAACCTGTAATTGGGGCAGAACCCCATTCTCAAACCCACACAACAGATTCACCACAAGGTGACAGCTAGAAACTGCAAGACAGTCCTTCCTTCCACCCACTCTGGCGTCCTCTACTGAGAAAGCTTAACATCAGACTCAATGTGAGGAGGAAACTCCAAGTGATTCTGTCCATTATCACAAAGCATATTTTGAAGGATGAATTTGGAGCTAAAATGAAGAAAATTCATAACTGGCACAGATTTAGTCTTCTAGATTATTACCCTAGCATAATCAAGAATCATATAGAATTTTGTAGTTGTTGCTTCTGTAAGAACGAGATAGCTGACCAATACAGAAAAAAGTCAGTATGTATCAAATGGACAATTTATATCTCTTGAAGGGTAAGCCTTCAAATGAAAAGTAATTTCTTATTTATGCTTTTTTAAAATGTGCTTTATGCAATGTACTTTATACATAAAAATACCAAAGGCAATAGATTTAGATTCAGACCTAACTTAGAGCATGTTTAAATTGTGTACCTGTTGATCTCTCTGCCTAACTCTATCTCTGTATAATGCTCTCTCCTCTCTCTTGGTGTGTCTTCACATGCATATATTTCTCTGTGTGTGTGTATGTGTGAGTGTGTGTCTGTGTGTTTATCAACCTCTATTGTCATCTTGTTCTTTATTTATTCAACATATTATTCAACTGCAAGTTGCTGTAGTCACTGTGGAAAGTGATACAGAGATTTCTTAAAATAAAATGGAAATTCCATATGATCCAACAATACCTCAACTAGGTATTTATTCAAATAATATGAACACTCTAATATGAAAACATTTATCTACACCTATATACACTGCAGCACTGCCCACAATTGCCAAGCCATGGAACCAAACTAAATGCTTCAACAGATGAATGAATACATAATTGAGGGTATGCTCAATAGAATTCTACACAGCTGTGGAAAAGGTGAAACAGCAGTATTTGGGACAAAATGGATGGACCTCAAGGTGATTATGTTAAGTGAAACAAGTCAAAACTGAAAGAGAAGTATCAGATGGTTGCACACATTTGTGGAATATAATAACCAAAAAACAAACACAGGCAAAATACAGTAGGAATAAATCTTGAACTCAGTAAAAATATAATGGTTAGCAGAGAGATTGGGGTGATGGGGGAAGGGATGAAGGGAATGAGGAGAGGGGCGAATGGGGTATTGGCACAGGTTATTTGGTAACGACTGAATGAAATATGCATCTATGGAAGAGCAAAGATGTAACCCCCCAAATTAATATTTTTTTTAAATTAGACCACAAACAAAATTTAAAACGTCTGATAACAAGCTATTATTAAGATAACAAATATGCAAACCACAGATTGGGAGAAAATACTCAAAATCACATAGCAGACAAAGGACTGATATCCAGAATATATAAAGAACTACTATGATTTAAGAAAAAGACAAACAGATCCTCCCACGCCGCGTCCAGGAACTGACTGGGTCCACCCAGCACCTGCTGGAGCTGTGACACCATAAGAAGGTCTGTGGAGCCAGGGAAAGAGCAGAGCGCACCGTCCAAGGAGGCTCCTCTCAGTCAGAGGTGAGCAGAGCGTTCAGGGAGCAGGGCACCATCCTCCCGTGCCCCATCCTGGGTCCGCCCAGCATGTCCTAGAGCTGCAATGCCATTGGAAGGTCTGTGGAGCTAGGGAAAGTGCAGTGCGCACCTCATAAGGAGCCCCCAAGCAATCAGAGCTGAACTGAGTGGTCGCCAACAGGGCACCTCCCCCCATACCCCATCCAGGAACTGCTTGGGTCCACCCAGCACCACCCTAAGCCATGTCACCAGTACAAGGTCTGTGGAGCCTGGGAAAGTACAGTGCACGTCTTGCCAGGAGCCTGTTCTCAGTCAGAGGTGAGCAGAGCGTACGTGGAGCAGGGCGCCCTCCTCCTGCACCCCGTCTGGGAACTGCCTGGGTCCACCCACCTCCAGCGCGAGGGAACAAAGGGAAGAAGCTTTTGTGGAGCCACAGTAAGATGTCTGTCACCATCCTCCCCTGGAACTGAGTCAATACAGTGGGAGTGAAACTTCAGAGACAGGGCTCATCAACATAATCACATTACCATTACTACCCTGGGGGGGGGGTCGCATAACAGTACCAGACTCAGTCTAACCACCACCTCTGGACATCCCAGAAGGAACATGCCAAAGATGCCCACCAATACCAGCAACAGAACGGCCCATCGCATTGAACAAATCAGAAAACAAACAACAGGGAGAAGGATAAATACAACCAAGCAAGCCCGCAGGGGAAGGACACACCACAAAAAGAAAATCAAGCACCAGAACTCAACAACAATGACATGGAAGAACTCTGCCTCTCTGATAGAGAATTTAAAATTATCATGCTTAAAGAAAAGAATGAAACAAAAAAAAATCATTAACGGACTGAAGAATTAAATCGAGAACCTAAAAAAGGAGAATAAGAGTTTAAAAGAACTAAGGAACTCTGGGGAAAGCAATGAAAACAGAATCAATGAAATGGAAGAGTGTATTAGTAATCTTGAAGATACAAATATTAAAAGAACCAAAAAGGAAAAGGAAATAGAAGCACGAAGGGAAAAGAATGAAAAAACGCTTTGAGAACTATCTGACACCATGAAGAAAGGAAATATAAGAGTTATAGGAATCCCAGAAGGAGAGGAGAAGGTCCACGGAACACAGAAACTATTTAAGGAGGTGATAAAAGAGAACTTCCCAAGTATGAAAATAGACATACAAGAAGCAAGAACTCCAAATCACCACGATGCTAGAACTACACCTAGACATATAATAGTAAAACTCACATGAGTACAGGATAAGGAAAAAATGTTGAAGCTGACAAGGGGGAGGAAACAAATAACCTACAAAGGAAAACCAAGCAGGCTGACATCAGACTTCTCTGAAGAAACGCTACAGGCAAGAAGAGAATGGAGGGACATATTCAACAAACTCCAAGAAAATTAATGTCAACCAAGAATACTTTACCCCGCAAGGCTCTCCTTCCTCTATGAAGAAAGGATTAGGACCTTCCCAGACAGAGTCTGCAGAAATTCATCATGACTAAATCCCCACTCCAAAAAATACTACAAGAAGTCCTAAAACCAAAACCAACAGAGGAATGAAAAAGATCAGAATAAGACAAGGAATAAAACCACAAAAAGACAAACAAAATGGCAAATATAGATCCAATGTATCAATACTGACTCTAAATGCAAATAGACTAAACTCATCAATAAAAAGACACATAGTAGCAAGATGAATCAAAAAACAGAACCCAACCTTCTGCTGTCTACAGGAAACACATTTAGCTACAAAAGATAAACACAGATTGAAAGTAAAAAGCTGGAATTCTACAAGCAAACGGGCCAAAAAAGAAGGCAGGGACAACTATACTTACATCAGATAAAATAGACTTCAAACTGAAAAAGGTAAAAAGAGACATAGCTCGTCACTACATCATGATATAGGGGACAATTCAGCAGGATATAACTCTCATCAACATATACTCACCAAATGAAGGAGCACCAAAATATATCAGACAATTATTATCATCTCTGAAAACAGACATTATAGAAAATACATATATAGTAGGAGACTTCAATACCCCACTCTCACCTATAGACAGATCAATGAAACAAAAAATAAACAAGGACACTAAAGTTCTAAATAAGGACCTAGACCACATGGGATTAACAGATATCTATAGGACACTACATTCCCAAAAATCTGAATACACATTTTTCTTAAGTGCACACAGATCATACTCCAGGATTGATCACATACTAGGTCACAAAACGAACCTCAACAGATACACTAAGATCAAAATCATACCTACTATCTTCTCCTAACATAAAGCCATCAAATTAGAACTAAACCATGAAAAGAAAAAAAGGAACCCTCTTACTTCATGGAGATTGAAATCCACATTGCTGGAAAATCACTGGACTAATGAAGAGATCAAAGAAGAAATTAAAAAATACCTAGAAATGAATGATAATGGAGACACAACTTTCCAGAATGTTTGGGATACAGCAAAAACAGTAATAAGAGGGAAATACATAGCAATACAGGCTCACAACAAGAAACAACTCAAAAAACAACCTAATCTCCCATCTCAAAGAACTAGAAAATGAACAACAAAAAAACCCAAAAGTCAGTATAAGAAAGGAAATATTAAAAACCAAAGCAGAAATAAATGAAATGGAAATAAAAAAAATAATCCAGAAGATCAATGAAACCAAAAGCTGGTTCTTTGAAAAAATAAAATAGACAAACCTCTAGTCAGGCTTACAAAGAAAAAATGGGAGAAAACACAAATAAATAGGATCATAAATGAAAGAGGAGAAATTACAACAGTCACAGCAGAAATCAAAGAAGTTATTATGAACAGCTATATGGAAACAAATTCAACAACCTAGAGGAAATGGACAAATTCCTAGAACTATACAAGCACCCAAAACTAGACAAAGAAGATATAGAACACCTAAATAGCCCAATCATAAGCAGCAAAATTGAAACAGTAATCAGAACCCTCCCCAAAAACAAAAGCCCAGGACCAGACGGTTTTATAAATGAAGTTTACCAAACGTTTAAAAATGAAATAGTCCCTATCTTACACAAATTCTTTCAAAAAATTGAGAAGGAAGGAATACTACCAAACACATTCTATGAGGCCAACATTACACTAACACCAAAACCAAACAAAGACAGCACACAAAAAAGAAAACTACAGACCAATCTCTCTAATGAACACTGATGAAAAAATATTCAACAAAATCTTAGCCAACAGGATCCAACAATGTATCCAAAACATAATATACCACGATCAAGTGGGATTTATTCCAGAGACACAAGGATGGTTCAACATCTGAAATCAATGTAATCCAACACATCGGCAAAAAGAAAAATAAAAACCATATGATCATATCAACAGATGCTGAGAAAGCATTCAACAAAGTGCAACATCCATTTATGATAAAGGCCCTTGAAATCCTTGGAATAGAAGGAACATACCTTAACATAATAAAAGCCACACATGACAAACCCACAGCCAATATTATCCTCAACGGTGAGAAGCTGAAAGCCTTTCCCCAAAGATCAGAAACAAGGGAAGGATATCCACTCTCACCCCTGCTTTCCAATATAATAATGGAAGTCCTAGCCAGAGCAGTAAGACAAGAGAAGGACATACAAGGAATCCAAATAGGGAATGAAGAAAGCAAACTGTCATTATTTGCTGACTATATGATAATATACATAGAGAATCCTAAAAACTCCATAGAAAAATTACTCAAAATTATAGACCAGTTCAGTAAAATACAAAATGTGTATAAAATCAACACAAAAATATCAGAAGCCTTCCTATATGCAAACAATAAGTCTGAAGAAGAAGAAATTAAGAGAACCATCCCCTTCAAAATTGAAACCAAAAAAATACCTGGGAATAAACCTAACAAAAGAGGTAAAGGACTTATACAAAGAAAACTATAAGACATTATTAAGAGAAATAGAGGAGGACACAAAAAAATGAAAAGACATCCCCTGCTCATGGATTGGAAGAATTAACATTATAAAAATGGCCATCCTACCAAAAGCAATTTACAGATTCAATGCTATTTCAATAAAAATCTCAATGACATTCTTCAAAGAAATAGAACAAACATTGATTAAATTCATATGGAACCACAAAAAAACCTCAAATAGCTAAAGCTCTCCTGACTAAAAAGAAAGAAAATGGAGGGATTACACTCCCTGACTTCAAACTATACTACAAAGCCATAATAATTAAAACAGCATGGTACTGGAACAAAAACAGATGCATTGACCAATGAAATCAAACAGAAAACCCAGAAGTAAATCCACATATCTATGGACAACTAATCTTTGACAAAGGAGCAAAGAATATGCAATGGAACAAGGTTAGCTTGTTCAATAAATGGTGCTGGGAAAACTGGACTGCTACATGCAAAAAAATGAAGCTAGACTACCACCTCACACCATGCACAAAAACCAACTCAAAATGGATAAAAGACCTGGATGTAAGACCTGAAACCATAAAATGTATAGAAGAAAAAATAGGCAAAACTCTACACAACACATCTCAGCAAAATCTTTAAAGACACATCCCCAAAAGCAAAGGGAGTGGAGGAAAAGAGAAACAGCTGGGACTACATCAAATTAAAAAGGTTTTGTACAGCAAAAGAGACATTAATCAAAATGAACAGACACCCTACTAATTGGGAGAAAATCTTTGCCCATAATACAACCGATAAAGGACTGATAACAAAAATCTACAAGGAGCTCACACAACTCAACAAAAACAAAGTCAACAATCCAGTCAGAACATGGGCAGAAGACCTAAAAAGACACTTCTCCAAAGAAGAAAAGCAAATGGCCAACAGGTATGTGAAAAAAATGTTCAACATCACTTATAATCAGGGAAATGCAAATCAAAACCACAATGATACCACCTCACGCCAGTGAGAATGGTGCACATTAAAAAAAACAGGCACAACAAATGCTGGCGAGGATGTGGAGAAAAAAGAACTCTCTTACACTGCTGGTGGGAATGCAAACTGGTCCAACCACTATGGAAAGCTGTATGGCGTTTCCTCAAACTGCTGAAAATGGAGCTTCCATATGACCCAGCAATACCACTTTTGGGAATCTACCCAAAGGGCACAAAAACACTAATCCAAAAGGATACATGCACCCGTATGTTTATTGCAGCACTGTTTACAATAGCTAAGGTATGGAAACAACCCAGATGCCCAAAAATAGATGCTTGGATCAAGAAGATGTGGTACATATACACAATGGAATAATATTCAGCATTCAAAAATGATAAACACATGCAATTCGCAGCAGCCTGGATGGAACTAGAAGGGATCATGCTCAGCAAAATAAGCCAGAAAGAAAGAGAAAAATATCAAATAGTCTCACTCATAACAGGACTATAGGGGAAATCAAACAAGAGAAAGACACCCAGCAAGGGAAGGGGAGGATAAGGGCTCAAAATGGGGAAGAAAAGAGCACAAGAGACAATGGTGATGGGTCACGGGTGAATTGGTGGTGGGTTACCCAAGGGGAATACACAATGTAAAAAAAATAAATTAATTAATTTTAAAAATATTTACCATATTGGGGCAAAAAAAAAGAAAAAGACAAACAACCAATCTTAAAAGGGCAAAATATTTCAACAAATAATCCACAAAGGAAGATATATGGTTAATTATCACACAAAAAATACTCAATGTCATCAGTCATCAGGGAAATGCAAATTTAAGACACTGTGTTATCACTACATACCTATCAGAAAGGCTAAAATTAGAAAACCTGACAATTCCAAATGTTGGTAAGTATGTAGAACAACCAGAACTCTAATCACTGTTTACATGAGTAAGGCCATGTTAGGAAAAATACCTGACAGTTTTTTATAAAAGCTAAATATATAGCTAACCAATGACCCAGCAATTTCTATCCCAGCTAGACCCTCAAGAATTGAAAATATACATCCACAGAAAAAAATAACTTGTATAAGACCATTCATAGCAGTTTTGCTAGCATAATAATCCCAAATTGGAAACAGCCCAGATATCCACAAACAGGAAGAAAGACTATTTGTATATTCATACAATGACTGACCGGTCAGTAACAAAAATACGTGAACTACTGATATAAGCAACAACATGAACGGATCTTTAAAAATTATGCTGTGGGGCCTCCCTGGTGGTACAACGGGTTAAGCTCAGGGCTGTGCAGCTGTCGGCAGCTGCAGTGAGTTCGATGTCTGGCTGGCTGGAAAGAATCCCACATGTCGTGGCAGACCTCTTCTGCCTCGCCCACTGCTCTCTTCAGCAGTGTTTTTCGGTCCATCTGCCTGTTCTGCTCCTCACTCTGTCTCTGGTGAGCCCTCTCACCGCCCCACACCTCTAGCCTGCACCCCAGCTTGTATGCAAAAATAAAATAAATCTTAAAAAAATAAAAATAAAAATTACGCTGTGATAGAAGTCTTTCATAAGAATATCCACTATATGATTCCATTGCAAATCAAATCTACAATGGAAAAAATTAAAATTGTGATTGTCTCTGGCGTAAGGGGGGATAGGGATTGAGTGGGAAGAACATGAGGAAACTTTCCAGGATGATGGTAATGTTCTAAATCTCATAATGGGGTTTTGAGCTACACAGGCATATGCATTTGTTAAAATTTAACGAACGTGCACTTAAGATTTGTGCATTTTACTCCATGTAAATTTTACATCAAAATAAAATAAACCATAAGCTTAAATCTATTTCTAATTTCTGATATGCATAGTGATATATTGGAGAGAAAGTATTTTAAATGTCTCAAAACATAGGTGGATTAGTAGACTGAGAAATGAATGGCTAGATTGTGATAAATTTAAGAAAATATTAAAGGCAAAATCTAGGTGGTGCATAGACAAGGCATGATTATAAAAATTTTTCAGCTTGTTATCGATTTGGAAAACATAGTAAAATGTTTGGGAGAACTCAGTATATTTACTGTTAAAATTTGTACATTTTATTGTTTTTAAATTTTATATCAAAACAAAAAAATTAAACAAATATTGAACTCTGGTTAGTAACAGGTATGTTTAAGAATTTAGGGGATGTCTGCAATTTTCTTTGAAATGTCAAAAATTAAAATGGATTGATGGATGGAGGAATACACAAAATGGAAATATTAGTAATGAAACAAGAATTAGTGAAATGTTAGTTAAATCTAGGTGGTGAATATATTTTCACTGTAAAATCATTTTGTTGTATGAAAATTTTTCAGAGAAAAATTGAACAAAACTTCAGTGAGGGCAAAGATCCTTTACTACTAAAGGAAATTGCAAATAGATACGGAATCATTAAGAGCTGCCTCAGTAACCTGACACTGAGCATTCAGATCTTTTCTGCTGTGGCTTCTGTTGCCAGTTCAGTGGGATTCTCCTGGTTTATGCTTATTGTCCCGGGGAATTACCAACAGTGCCCTCTTTCACTGTAAAATGTATCCCAGTTTGGTCAGTAAATGAGGTCCACACTAAACAAGTCAACAGGCCAGCAGAGCCCTCATTTCCAGAATCTCTTTCTAATCTGGGGTTCGAGGAGCAGCACTCCTGCTCTGCTCTTCTAAGAGGGACTGTCTCCCAGGGCATTTCCTTTTCCTTAGAGGATGGATTGACAGACATAAAAACCAAAAGGAGTTGCAGCCTCCCATTGCCAGTCAGCCATACCCTTACCTGGGTGGTGGGAGGAGAGTAGGGAAGAAGGGAGGGGGTTGGGGGGTAGAAACAGAACTCAGAGAGAATAGAAAGACCTGATTCATGGTCTTAAGAAATAATTCCTGGTTTAGAACCCACTTATTTGTACATGTACTTTATCTCCTCTAATGACTAAAGGCTCTCTAAGGATAAAGATTTATTTTGTTTGTTTGTTGTTTGTTTATTCATTCATTCATTCATTTATACAAGAACTGGGGTATAGGCCAGAGGTGTGGGGTGGTGAGAGAATTCACCAGAGACAGAGAGGGGAGCAGAACAGACACACTGAAGTACACTGCTGAGGGAAGCAGTAGGCGAGACCAGAGAGATCTGCTGAGCCATGTGGGATGCTCCCTGGCCAGGGATCGAACTCGTGCTGCAGTGGCTGCAGACAGTCTCATATTGCTGAGACTTGACTCCTTGAGCCACCAGGGAGGCCCTCTTTCTTTTTTTTTTCCCAATCCATACCCCCTCCCTTCCCTTATCAGAAATCAAGGCTTAAGTTTTTAAACATATAACAAAAATAAAGGAAGTTTACAGAAAAAAAACATATGTAGGTCTCACTAACATTTTACTGTTTCTCTTTTGTCACCAGTCTACCTTACATTGCCAGAGAGGTTTGTTAACAGCTTATTTAAGATATATTATTAGTCATCTGTACCTTAGTGTAAATGATTTACAGTTCTTTCTCCTAGTATAGAACTAGGCAAAGAGGAAGAAAGTAGCTAAGTACCCAGGAGACTTAAAAGATCTAGGTGGGAAAAGGCAGACAACTCAGGATGGCAAATACAGCCTTCATTCAGTTCACGTTCATCACCCCAATATGGCTTCATGGCTTTGCTTTTGTACAGAACAATTCTGTACAAAATGTCAGAACTTTCCCCTTTCTGTTTGCCCTCCGCCTCTGCACTATGAGCAGCAGTGCCTGAGCCACTGGCCCCGGGAGTCATCAGGCAATTGGCCCAACACCTGCTGAGATGCAGCAACACAAAACATGAGCGAGATGTTTAGGGTGCCCTACTCTCAGCTGCCTGAAGAGCAAACCTGTGAAAATAAAGGCAAAGATGCCCCCCAACTCCCAAAAAACTCACCCAGGGCTCCTAGTCCTGAGACAAATGCTCCCCAACCTCTGGTTTTAGACTCGCTCTGCTAAATCAATTTCTGTGTCAAAATGTCTCTCTTAGTTACAGAATTATCGTTAAAAACAGATTTTGCAGTCAGTTTATATTCCAACCCAGATTCACGATGTGACCTTTGCCCAAGCTACCGATTTATCCATGCCTTGGACTGATAATTATAAACTGGGACTAGTATCTTTAGGGTTATGCTAAAGAGCAGATGGTTCCACATGGATATTTAAAAGCATATTTACATACCTATCTCAGAAGTGCTTTGTTAACAGACTTACCCAATTATATTTGTAGTTATTCTTGGCGGGGGGTGATCGATCAGTGAACAAAACAGACACAGTTGCTCCTTACCCTTATGCTTATAGTTATTATCACTGCAGGACCCAGCAAGCTTGTAGCTGAGGCCCCAAACATGGCGGCGAGGACATTAACAGGACCTTAAACAGGACCTTAACAACCTGGTACTAAAATTTAGATTTGGCACAGGGAGGAGTAGGAGGCTCAACAAACATCATCAACATTCAGTCACTGTAACAATATACACTTAAACTCTCTTGCGCTTCCCTTTGCTGTATGCTTAGACCGCCTATTTAGCACCGCTCCACAGCAGTTGTGGCTCACCTCCCCCAGGCCTACCAGCCCCTGGGCAGAGACCAGCTGTGCGTCCCTTACCTTTGCGTCCTGGGGCTGTTCCTGGCACACTCAGGCGCCCCTAGGCACCTTGACCGTCCTTTCTGACCACAGAAGAGAGTGTCCTGGTGGCCGCACCACCAACTGAAGGAGGTGCTCTGCCTTAGGTGCCTCCTGGGACCGTCTGCCCCGCCCCTTTGCGGGGCCTCCACGTCCCTCAGGTGCCCCTGCGCAATCAGGGCCTAATTGCCTGCCTCCACCTTCATCCTTGTCCCTCTTCTCTGGGCTTACTCTAAGGAATCCAAGAGGAAAGGCGCTAATCAAAGTCTCAAACCTTACTTTTCTCTTTAACTAGCCCTCATTTCCTTCCCTCGCGGCTCTTATAGAAAACCCCAAACCAACGAGGGAAATGGCGCTGCCTCTTCCATCCCTCGCAGTGGATGGAAGTGGATCCCTCGCAGTGATTCCCCCACCAGATTTGGCAGCGTCAGGGCGTTCTTATTATCTCAAAATGGAAACATTCGTGGTTAATTACACTTCCTTTTAACCACTGGTATCTGTGGTGTGGCTCCCTTTAAGGAAAGATCAGGACACCTCGAATCTGATTGGCCCTGGGCCTGCTGGTTCTGGGTCTTTGCTGGGGCCGGGCCCAGAGCACAAGAGCATGTGGGACTCTGGGTCCCCCGTCTCTGCAACAAGTCCACAAATTCCACTGACAGCTCAGAAGATTGCTGTGAAAACTGGAAAAATAACATCTTCCCGGTGACCAAAGATGCTCCTGGAAGATAGACATCTTCCCTTGGCCTCTCCATAAGGAAGGCACTTTCTCAAGGAGCACTTCTACCTCCATTCATCCAGGATGATGCTTGTAAAAGAAATGAAGCCAGAGCCCCATATCAAAAGCCACAGGGCTAGTCTGGCTCCAACGGAGGAGCAGTGGTGGTTTCCGCCGGTGGAGTTGCTGCCATTGGGCCTGCAGTGGCAAGGCCCTGTGCTGGAGCACCTCCAGCTTAGGAAACAGCAGCAAGCCCGCTGCCCTTGGTTCAGGGCTTCAGAGAGGAGCATGGGGTCCCAGTCCAACATGGCGGCCTTCCAATGGAGCCCCGCCCCAAAAGCCCCTCCCCAAGATTGTTACACCCAGCCCCTGAAGAGGTACCAGGTACAGAGTGCCTCTTGCCTCAAGAGGCTCTGGCTGAGGCTCCTTGATGCCCACTAGTCCAAGAGCCTGTCTTGAGGTCAGGATCTGTGCAGGCACCAAGTTTTCCTTTTTATATTTTGTGCCTGGATCATAGAATGGACCAATCAGGTGTGAGCAAAATGAACCAATCCGGTTCAAGCAGCTTCTTAGTTAATTGTCCCCAGGGAAACTCAAGAATGAGCTAATTGGTATAAAATGTTCCAGTTGGTCACTTAGGATTGAAAATGGTCCAATCAAGCCGATAGCGGGGGATGGGGGGGCGAGATAAAAGGCAGGACAGGAGCCAGCTTAAACACTTTGTTCCTGGCCACCAAAGAAATAAGAAAGAGCAGCAGCCAATCTCAAAAGACAGAAAAAAAACACTCAATAGCTGACCTCCAAAGAAAGAAAAGAAGCTGAAGAGTTTTGTAGAGACTAGGCTGCTGCACCTGTCTCTGGCCTGCCTCTGCCATTGCCTGAAAGGAGTGCTATTGGCCCTGGGCCTGGTGTCTCAAAAACTGTCATTGTCAGTGTGGATCAACAACTCACAAAGAACTGTTAACATGGTATCGCTGACACTGCCTCCTGTTACCCTATGGTGACTGGCGCTACTGCACACTGCTGCCCAGCACTGTTGACAGTGACTAGTACTGTGTGTTCAGGTCACCTCTGGGAGTTGTCTACCACTCCCGATCATCCAGACCCACTTCCCAATGCCACTGCCTCCGTTACTGTCTTGTCCAGTATCTTGTTGCTGTGAGCTGTTGCTGTGAGCTGTTGTAGTGTCATCTCAGTGACCGCAGCTGTGAGCACCTCCCACTGCTACTGTGAATTGGATCCTGGCCCGCTGATTGCTGGTGTGCCACGAGCTCCAGGCCCTCGTTGATAGGACAGTGCCATTTTGAACGAGCGGCCTTTTGTTTGGGGTGTCTAGACAGTGTGGACACTGTCTAGATGAGACAGCTGGCCACTTGTGGCCTTAGAGACTCTTTGCTTTCCCTGTTTGTTAAATAAACTGCATTTTTGTTGTTCTCTGAGCCTGAGTGGTCTTGCAATTGTGTGCAGGTGAAAACGCAGTGACTTGTCCTCTAGTCTACCCTGGTCCTTTTGATGCTTTAGCACCCTATAGGGCTGTTTCAAATAGATTTTTTTTTTAAAGATTTCTTTATACAAGCTGGGGTACAGGCCAGAGGCGTGGGGTGGCGAGAGGGCTCACCAGAGACAGAGTGGGGAACAGAACAGGCAGATCAGAAATACACTGCTGAGGGGAGCAGCGGGCGAGGCAGGAGAGGTCTGCCGCACCATGTGGGATTCTCCCTGGCTGGGTGTCGAACCCGCACCGCGCACAGCGCTCAACCGCTGCGCCACCAGGGAGGCCCTCAAATAGATTTTTTTAAAGGAAGACATGCCGAAACAGTTACAGAAATTTAAATTGTGGTATATTTTAAAGACCCTTTGAAAAATCACTGCTCTTGACATACATGTGCTAATATAATACCTGCGTGTATATGTTCATCTGGAGCTAAAGCCAAAGGACCATATGCGAGGCCCTTAACCAATTTGAGGCCAGAACCAAATGGCCCTCCTGCTCCTTTGTCACCCCTGAGATCAGCTCTATGCCTACAATGTGCAGGGATGGGAGAGGAAGTAGCATGAAAAGGGGAGAGGGTGGATTCTGGGGATTAAGCATACCAGAGATGGTGAAGTCAAAGAAATGTCTGTTACTTATATTGCTCTCCCAGTTTGGATACTTGGCCTTCTTCATGCCCCATTGTCCTCCTGTAGGCTGAAGACTGTTAAAAGAAGAGAACAAAGATAAAAATAGAGCTCTAAAGAAGAAAGATGCCTTGAGTGTGGGAAGCAGGAATGCGCACCCTAAAGATGTTTCCTTCCTCTCTCCCTCCCTCCCTCCCTCCCACCCAGTCTTCTTCCCCTCCTTCCTGAGTTGGAATCAAAATGCTTAAATCAGGAAATTGGCAGAGAATATCATTCATTCCAAACAAGTCATTTAGTTTTTCCTGTGTTTGGCATTTATTAAAATCTCAGCATTCCATGCCTCAGCCACATTTCTATGTGGCTTCTTTTTAAGCATAAACATCAAAAAGGATGCAGCTTGTTACATAAACTTGTTAGACTGCAAAAGTCTAACATTCTGTTTGCACCCTATTTTGGTGGGTGGAGGGAGATACCCAAGAACATGTGTTTATTTATTACGAAGAGCCCTGTACAATTTGAAATCAAATTGATTAGGTGGCACAAGTCAAAAACAGTTTGGAAATGTTCTTAATAATTATATCTCTGTCAAAATTATTTTTAGATTTCTGGGAAATGCATTTCTAACTTATTGTCATTCTTTGTGTTCTCCACACTTGCTACTAGAAAAGAAAAAAAAAAAAGGTATTTCTTTCAGTCTGCCCATGCCCTCTCCTCCACAATGAACCACAGGAAGAGGAAACCATCCAGATTGCATATTGCAGCTCTCTAACCTTGAGCCGTGTGAACTGCTTCTCCAACACAGTTGCCTGTCATTTAACCTGCCTGGACTGACAAACTCACTGAGCAGCCACCCCAGGGGCCTTCTGTATTGACTGTCCTCCTAGGCTCTCGATTGCTTTCCCCACCCAGCAGTTGTCATCCCCCAGCCTAGTGGAGCAAGTGCCCACACCACTCTCTTTGTGCACTCGCCCTCCCCCTCCAGGAGGAGAATCTAGGGAGGGGTGGAGTGGAATGGTCATTCCAAGCATCCAGCTGAACCTGCACTTTTAACAAAGGCCACCCTTCCTCCTGGACACCAACTCTGCAAAGCCCTCTCCTGGGTTCCTGGAACAGGAGCAGGAACCATGTCAGCAATTCTTACTTCTGTCTGTGCCAAGGGCCTGCATCCCCTGGTGGGTCAGCACCTAGCTAGCAGGAAACCCTAAATTCTTCTCATTGTTTCTACCAGGAAGCTGGCAGGTCCAGAGGGTGGACAGTGGTCCCTGGCCTCTGACTGAGAGGGTCTGTCAGAGCTGCTTGTCTGGTGTTGGGGGAGATGGGAGCCTCAAGGGTTTTAGTTTTCCTTTAAGACACAGGCAGTCAAGTTCACCCTGTCCACAGGACCTGCGCTGTCTGTCTCTGTCTCTGGCATCCTGGGATTTGCTTTGAAGTTTTAAAAAAATTAATAAGATCCTGGCTTTTGTGTCTTGGGTCCCTTCTTTCTAAGAAAGGCAAAAACATTTGGATTCAATAAAAGCTAAGGCTGGGTGTCCTTTTACGAGCCCCACAAGCAAGACGCCCCTACCCGATCACACCTCCAGTCTCAGTCTGCCCCGTGCAGCTCTTATTTTTTCCTTCTTGCTTCTCTTGGTGCCTCTCCAACCAAATGATTCCTGCTGCTTTACCCAATGGCTTCTTGGTCTTTTTCTTTTTTTCTGCTCTTGTACCCAATTTTAAGCCTGGCCCTATTTCCACCAACTTCAGACAGGAGTCACTTTTGAAGAAAATCTGGGATAACACTATGAAGAGCAACTTTGTCTGGATCCTTCAATCTCTACCGGAGATTTTCCGATATCAAGAGCCTCCCAGACCTCTTCCATTTGCTGAGAAATTTAGAATATTTTTTTGAAGTGAGAAATATCCAAACAAAAGTCACAAAAATTATATAATATCTTCAAAGTTTACATTTAACAAATTTATTCCTGATACACAAAAAGCATTGTTGGACTGTTTCCAAAAGACATCACGCAAAGTCTAAATATAAGGCTCATTGTGAATTTGGGGCCCCAGTCAAGACCTTTGCTATTTATCTCCCCTTAAAGATTCTTCTAGTCCAATTATGGTTCTTCTTCTCTAGTTGTCAACCACCTGCTAATGGACTTGAGCAGTGAAGGGAGAGAGTACTGGATTCCTCCTGGCCTGGGCAGTCAAGACTACTTTTTCACTCCTCCCCAACAGATGCTCTGAGTTGGCTAATGCCCAGATGTAGCTGTTAGTTGTCACTCTCTTTAAGCCATAGCTGGTTTTGCAACTTCACACACAAGGGTATTTTGAAATCAATTGCTTTTAGCTTTCTGTTTTTTCCCTCAAACATTGATTTCTCAATAATTATATAGTTATAATTTTGAATATAGTTATGTAACTATATGTGAGAATTATGTAAGAATATAACTATATAATTTTGGGGAGACAACTTCACACCTCCCTATGTGCACATGCTGCACTCACCCTCCACAGTATTTCCAGGCCATTGCCCTATCACTTCCCCTCTCCTGTGTCCTCCCTCCCCCCATCCACTCTGGTAGCCAGTACATATTTTATAGAGTTGAAGTATTATTTATGTTGTGCTTTGCCAGTTTGTTTTCTTTGACAATATTCCACAAATGAGTGAAACCACCTGGTACTTGCTTTTCACTTTCTGATTTATTTCATTTAGCAGAATCATCTCAATATCCATCTACTTTGTCCCAAAAGGTACTATTTCACAATTTTAATAGCTGTGTAGATTCCATTGAGTATATATGCCAGGGATCAAACTCGTGCTGCGGCTGCAGATAGCTTCATAGTGCTGAGACTTAACTCCTTGCGCCACCAGGGAGGCCCCTTTGTGGGTTCTCTTTTAATAAGACAGAGCTTATTATTAAATTATGATTCTTAGAATATTTAAAGTCTTCAGAAATGGTGCTTGAAAGCATTTGACTTTACTAAAAGAAAACATTTATTAAGTCTTAGTAAATGCCCCATTGAAGTTATAGCAAGTGAGATGTGGAAAAAGTAAAGACCAACGTATTAAATGTGGAGTAGTGTTAAAAGTACCAAGAAAAGCTCAGAAGAAAAATATTCGACAAGTGAAGGGGCAATAGGGAATGTTTCTCAAAGAATTTAGTTATTAAGTTGAACTTTAAAGGATAAAAGGAATTTCACCAGACTGGGCAAGTGGAAAGAAATGGTAGTAGAATTATTCTAAGAAGGAATTATGAAAGTTCATGTTCCAAAGTAGAGGTCCAACATATTCAAACATTCTGAGTACTTCTGTGTGACTGTTATCTATAGTGTGTGCATTTGTTCAGGCTACAGTGGGGCAGGAGGGAGGACCAAGCCAAAATGAAGTGAGGCAGGAAAGTGAAGTCAAATTATGAGGACTTTATAAACCTTGATAAGAAGTTCAAGGTTTACCTTTTGGGCAAGTATTTCTGGAATGGGGTCTAGGACTCAGCCTTTAACAAGTACTTTAGGTGATTTTAATGCTGGTAATCCATAATTCTCACTATGAAAAATACTACTCAGGAAGTTTGAGCAACATGTGCTTTGAAACAAACATGAAGCAAAAAGACGTGACCTCCATTATCACTCTACTTTGTAGTAGCTGTCTGACTTGAGGTAGATTATATAATATGTCCAAGTCTCAATTTCCTCACCTACAAAATGGGAAAAATTGAGATGCTTGTTTCCTAACATGGTTGTGAGGATTAAGTGAGATATTTTGCACAGTGCCTGGAACACTAGAAGGCCTTAAAAATCTATCTATTGCTATAACTGTTTTGCTTCAAAGGTCAACCCTGACAGCTCTGTGGTAGGGAAATTGAATTTGGAGAAAGTAACAGAAGAGACATATTTATAATATGTCAAGTCTGGAATTAAGTGTTGAGTACCAAAGACACATAGAACTTGACCCTGGCCCACACATGCAACCAAAGTGGGCTGAAGAGACTTTCTAGAGCCACTAGGTATTGTTGCACAGGTTGTGCATAGCACCACAATGCCACATGTAGAAGAAACATTAAAATTTTACACATCATAGATTTACATATTAATTACAATAATTTTGGGGAACAGATGACAGTCAATTGTCTTCTTCTGATAAAATGAGTATACAACAACAATTTTCCAACAGATGGCCATAAGTGTCTTGTGGGGGGGGGGGGAAATGATAGAATCATGTACTGACAGCTCTGAAAAATCCTATTTCCTCATAGGCACACCAGGAAAAGTGTACGGTATTCTTGCAGCCTTGTGTAGTCCTCTATCCAATTACATCTGAGCTTGCCGTTAACCATCAGGACATCGACAAATGTGACCCAGTCAGAGCTTGCAGGATTCCCAATTATCAGAATCTGCATCTGACTCTGATTTTATAGGAATTTTCCTCCTTATAAAAAGAAGGCCACTGTTGGTCCAAAATAGTTAGAGGCATCACATTTGCATTCAAAGCAGGGAGAAAAGGAGATGTATAAGCAAGGCCAACTCCTATTAGAAAAGCAAAATCTTTTCCAGCAACATACAAGCAGACTTTCATTTATATCTCATTGCCCAGATCTGGGTCACATGGCTGCCAGGGCATCTGGAAATTAGAATATGTAGTTTTTCCAGATTCTGCAGTAAATCATGGTGAGGGAATAGGAGTTTGGGAAAAGTGGTTGGTTTGGTTAAACAGCAACATCTGTTATAGAACTTTTAATCATGGATCCCACATGCTGCCCTTCTCCTGCTAATTCAATGGCAGACAACATGGAGACTGTAATACCACACTGAGTTTTCAAGCATGATACAGGCAAAATTGTAAAAGTTGGTTAATGGTCTTTGAGAAAAAGTTCAATTCATTTTTCTCCAACATTCTTAATAGTGCCCCTACAAAGAAATCAGTTCAAAACTTCTTGTAAATCAAAAGCAGCTCCTTATTAGAGAAAAAAGCATCAATTATTCTTCACTATTTCCTAAGCCAATGATTGTCAACATTTATGGATTGATATTCATCTGTAAGAATTTTATTTTATATAACTCAGAATGCACATTCATATTTCATGGAACAATTACATGGCACATTCAAACATTTTCTATTATATTTAAATCTATTTTTTAAAGTTGGTTTTGACCCACTACATTAATATCACTGCCCACTAATGGGTGATGACCTCCAGTTTGAAAAGGACTATTATAAGCTGAGGCCAGAAACAACATTGTTTCTAAGCAAAGGAAACAGCAGGTGCAAAGGTCCTGCATCTGGTGCTCTCAGAACCTAAAGAAGGCCAGTGGGGCTGGAGCCAGAAGGTGGGGAATGAAATGGGAAATGCAAGCAGGAGCATGCAGAGAAGGTCTGCAGGCGACAGCAGGAAGTTCAGGGTTTATTTTTATTTTAATGGAAGCTCCCCATGGTTTTGAGGAGGGAGATGATATGATCTATTTTCTAAAATAGCTTCTCCTGACCTCATGCACACCCTAAGGATAATTCCAGAATGACCTAATTTTCTCTAAATTTAAAACAAGCCTGGAACGACTTTGAGACCCTTTGTAGAGGATTCTCTCACTCTCCTCCACATTCATTCAATCAAACTCATTTCCTGGCTCCTTTCCCACGAGCTCCTACTCCCTGCTGAGACCCCTCCAGGGTCTTGCAGAAATAAAATGCAGTGGAACAAGGACAGTCTATTCAATAAATGGTGCTGGGAAAACTGGACAGCCACATGCAAAAAAATGAAGCTAGACTACTACCTCACACCCTGCACAAAAGTCAACTCAAAATGGATAAAAGACCTGGATGTAAGACCAGAAACCATAAAATGTATAGAAGAAAATA
>PVIJ01006964.1:31602-86991 GCA_004024925.1 Scalopus aquaticus | reverse complement strand
GGTCGTATGGAAGCTCCATGTTTAGCAGTTTGAGGAATCGCCATACAGCTTTCCATAGTGGTTGGACCAGTTCACATTCCCACCAGCAGTGTAGAAGAGTTCCTTTTTCTCCACATCCTTTCCAGCATTTGTTGTTGCCTATATTTTTAATGTGTGCCATCCTCACAGGTGTGAGGTGGTATCTCATAGTGGTTTTGATCTGCATTTCCTTGATTATAAGTTATGTCGAGCATTTTTTCATGTATCTGTTGGCCATTTGCTTTTCTTCTTTGGAGAAGTGCCTTTTGAGCTCTTCTGCCCATTTTTTGATTGGGTTATTGGCTTTGTTTTTGTTGAGTTGTGTGAGTTCCTTGTAAATTTTTGTTATCAGTCCTTTATCAGATGTATTGTGTGCAAAGATCTTTTCCCAGTTGGTAGAGTGTCTGTTAGTTTTGGTTAATGTCTCTTTTGCTGTACAGAACCTTTTTATTTTGATGTAATCCCATCTGTTTATCTTGTCTTTCACTTCCTTCGCTTTGAGGGATGTGTCTTTCAAGATTTTTCTGAGATGTATGTCGTGTAGAGTTTTGCCTATATTTTCTTCTATACGTTTTATGGTTGCAGGTCTTACATTCAGGTCTTTTATCCATTTTGAGTTGACTTTAGTGCAGGGTGTGAGGTAGTAATCTACCTTCACTTTTTTGCATGTGGCTGTCCAGTTTTCCCAGCACCATTTATTGAATAGACTGTCCTTGTTCCACTGCATTTTCTTCGCTCCTTTGTCAAAGATTAGTTGTTCGTAGATATGTGGCTTTAATTCTGGGTATTCTATTTGGTTCCATTGGTCTGTCTGTCTGTTTTTGTTCCAATACCACGCTGTTTTAATTATTATGGCTTTGTAATACAGTTTGAAATCAGGGAGTGAAATTCCTCCTTTTTCTTTCTTTGTATCATTTCCTAACTTGTGAGAGCAACTAGTTTTTTCTAAATCTGTACCTGATCAGTGCCACAGTATAAACTTTTAACACTCTTGTGTTTATGCCCCATTGAATTCATACTTAGGTAGCTCAAGCAGCAACTTATTAATACTCAATCATTGGAATTAACATATATTTATTGAGTGTATTCTTGTACACCATTATACCAGGTTTGCTGGGCACTGAGGAGAGAGTATAAACTGAACAGTCCCTGTACTCTTGGGACTTACTGTCTAGGGAAAGAGATTGACCATTTAACAGGTCTCATTGTGATAAGGCAGCAAAGGGAAAGTACTGGACACTAATTTGTGTACCATAACTGTTACTTTTCTAAGACCCACTATGGAGGACCATGTGATAAAGAGTCAAAATAAGCACACTAATTATGTAGCAAAATATTATCATTTAAAATATATTTCATAAAAGGAAAATAATTGTTTTTCTTGTTTGTTCTCTACTTCTATGTGCCTCTCAATTTTGTGCAACTCACCCCAAAAGTGGGTTTGTGTGTGTGTGTGTGTGTGTGTGTGTGTGTGTGTGTGTGTATCAGTTGCTGTGCTCTGTGTCCTGCTTTTTCCTTAAAGGCAGATGGTGGCCCCAATGGATTTCACATTTTTCAAAGTGATATTTTCCTGCATTTAGGATTCTGAGATTACAAAATGGTACTATTATTTACACCATTGACTTTATAGTTGTTTTTGAGTTCCATTTATATATATTGAGGCCATGCTTCCTCTGTGTTCTGCCAACTCTGGTAAGGGTTAGGCAGGTGAGAGCTAAGGTTGTGTTTCTCTTGCATTTAAATGAATTCTTTCTCAAGGAGTTCTGACCCCTTGGGAGAATTTTCACTCCAGAAGTGTGCAAATCTTATGAACATCTTTATGATCCTAACCTGTGATTCCCAGTGCTAGAAGGAAGAAATGATGCAAAAATAAAAGCACATTCTTGCTTTATCATATATTGTAATGTTACAAACCACTCCAAGACTTATGGTCTTCAACAACAATAGTTATTTTGCTCACAGATAGGCCACTTAGTCTGGGTTTGGTGGGGTCAGCACCCTGTTATGTGACAGTGGGAGAGGGGCAATGAAGATGTTAGAGGGTCTGTTTTCAACATGGCTCCTCCTGTACTGGCTGACTGCTGGGAAGTCAGTGGGGATTATGGGCGGGGATTTGGCTTTCTCCCTATGGGCTGCTTACTTACTGGTCCCAAAGTAGCTGGTGTCCATCAGCAAGCATCCTAAGAGACAGGAAATAGAACCTGCTCGTTCTGTAAAATCTGCATGACAAAGTCACTTTGGTTCAGTGATGTATTCTGCGTCACACAGCTGATAGGTGAGAAGCCAAAACTTGGACTCAGGCCTTTGTGATTCCAAGTCTATCTTCTTCATCACTCCCCTATATAATCTAGTGGGAGAAAATGGCATGAATTGCTAAATATGAAGCAAAGCAGGTTAGAACAGAAAAGAGCTCTAAAATGAGGAATCATAAATGACGTCTGAAGAAATGGCATTCCTGGAGTCATTTTAAGAAATGAGTATATTGATGACTAGAGTAACGAGAAGTAGATTTTAGTCAGAAAGATAGTGTAAGCACAGAATCAGTGCGTGCTCTGGACATGTTGCGGTAAGTGGGCCTGGGGCACAGGCTTGTGGACTACGGAGTGGTAGATGGAAATGGCTCCTTAAGGGAGATTTTGAATGCCAAACTGAAGCATCTTTGTGCCTCATATGATAAACCCTGAAGATTTTTAAGCAGGTAAATGGAATGACGTGAGGCATTTATTTTCAGTGTGGTTTCCAAACCACTAATAGTAGTATCACTTGGGAACCGGTTAGAAAGGCAAATTCTTAGGTGACTCTCCCCCCTCCCACCCCCCAAACCAACTAACTCAAACTCTGGGGTGGAGCAAAGTATCTGTCATCATGAATCCTCCAGGCAATTCTGGTGCCTACTCAAGTTTGAGAACTCTGGTTCTGTGGGATGGTCAGTCATTGTAAAGTAGGTGTGTTTTATGTAACACACCATCAGGGGTGTACTTAAAATTCTTGGTGCTGATTAAAATCTCTGGAAGCTGGAAAGCCTTTCTGCTCAGTAAGCAAAAAGGCCAGCAAATTGGTGGCTGATGCTGTTTTAAATTGTAAAGAGGTTTTGATGAGAAAAAGATGGTCTCAGGACACCTTCTCCCAAAGCCATTACCAAGTGTCTGAGTGCCGCAGCTCAGATACAGTCTGAAAGAAGCCTGTGGAAGTAGCACTTAAAGGAGCTTATTTGAATTGTCAGATTAAAATAGAACATAAATTCTAAGACATTAAAATCCCTGTGCAATAAGCTGATATTCTGTTAGAATTTTTTTTATTACTTATACCCCTGCTTGTTCCACAGAGGATTTGAGGCAGCTTACAAGAACAAACAAACAAAAAAAAAAAGCAAAAATGAGAAAATACATAAAAATACAAGATTCAGGATTAGGATAGAATATAGTCATAAGATTTTGTCTTCAAATGAAACCTTAAGACACCCAGAACATAAAACGGAAGTTGAACCTTTGAGTTGAAGCAAAGATTGAGACTAAGAGTACAAATAAAATGGGAACAGGGCCAATTATTCTTATGTTCATGTGGGAAGAAGCATGGCAGTTATTTCTTCAGGAATGGCAAGTTTCTTGTGGTACATCTAAAATGTTTGTGGGGCCTCCCCGGTGGCGCAGCGGTTGAGCGCTGCGCTGTGGAGCTGTTGGCAGCGGCGATGCGAGTTCGACACCCGGCTGGGGAGAATCCCACATGGTGCGGCAGACCTCTCCTGCCTCGCCGGCTGCTCCCCTCAGCAGTGTATTTCTGATCTGCCTGTTCTGCTCCCCGCTCTGTCTCTGGTGAACCCTCTCGCCGCCCCACGCTTCTGGTCTGTACCCCAGCTTGTATGTATAAATAAATAAATCTTTAAAAAAAATAAAATAAAAATAAAATAAAATGTTTGTGCTTCAAATTAGAGGTACTGGGTAATGGAATCTGACTTTGTTCTCAACAGTATCCTTTGAAAATGTGGTAGCTAGGTTTAAGTGGGTGGTTGTGCAAACTGTCTGTGAGCGCAGCAAGTAGTATGCTTAGGTGAAGTAGTTGCAGGGCATGTGAACAGGATGGGGTGGGAAGAGGTGGGCAACACCGTGGAGGTTTAAGTGTACCGCTCTCCTGATGGTCTGTGTGGCAGACATTCTGTAGCTCCTCTAAGCAAACAGATGGGCTGTGTGACTTTCAAACCATTTGTCAGTAAGATCTCATATTATTTGTGAATATTTCCTGTTTAATCGGTTTATATACGCATTTTTTTTTCAGACTGAACAAGTATATCATCTGTATTCAAATATGGTTAGACAAAGCCGTAACTATGAAATGTTGACCATGGAACAAAGACCTGAAAACAGTTACATTGAGATTTCCAAAAGAAAATGAGAGTTGATATCAGATAATTTTGATTTATGACACTTTTCCTCAGTATGTGATGGCTGCCTATAATACAAATATTTTTGTTACAAATTTATGAGTATCCTTTGTAGTTAGTTGACATACATTTTCCTGTGGCACTGCAATCATTTTGCTAAATGTTAACTCTGATCAACTTCAATTTGGAAGTTCATCAAATTGAAAGCTTATCAGTTTTCCATGTGGTTGGTTTTGGACTTTCAAATCCCTTTATTCTTACTCTTCAGGCTTTGAAAACCAGTTTGTGCCACTTTGTTTTCTGGCATACCTCAAGTGGTTTAAAATGTTATGCACCTTGGTAACAACTGTAATCTAAAGTTTTGTTATTCGGGTTTCCTTGCCAGGGAATTGTATATTGATTTTTATAGGACTTCCTTGTTACTTCCTGTGGTGCCAAGCAGATAGTTTGTTTTTAAATTGTAGCTAATCAAGTAAAACTTTTTGTGAACATTCACCACCATTTTTGCTTCACAGCAAGTTACGTTCCCGGTAATAAAATGAGAGTATTTTAAAGTAGTGAAACAACATAGCAGCTTAAGAAAAAAGATCATTGTTCAAGAAGCTGACTTTTCAACCTTGATACATTTTCAAAGGAGTGACGATGACTCTATAGCAATAATAGAACAACTCTTTAATGTTTATGTGAGCGATAATAATTTATGACAAATGAAAGCTTGTATCAGCTTATTACACTAGAGCCATTTGCTCTATAGACTATTCAGCTTGCTCTTCCTTTATCTTTGTCTCAATTACATAGATAACATTGTGATTTTTTTAAAAGTCATATCTTATTTTTTAAAAATTGTATACGATGCGTGGGACCTATGTAGTCTTTCTCCATGGTTCTGTTTTTTCTTCCCTAATAACTTGAGTTTTAATCCCATATATACTCTAGAAAGTTAAACTACTTTTTCTTGATGAAAAACTTCATTTCACTGTTAAATTACTGACTTGAAAATGAACCTATACTCTTACCATCAAAAATAATTATAGCCAAATTATTCAACATAGTTTTATATTCTCCATTTTTATCAAACATTTTAAATATCAGTGTTCCTAGTGTTAATAAATCATAGCCTTTTGACTAAATTATAGCCTTTTGACTAGATTATATTTATATATTTATATGCAAGACCATTTCCTCTTATTGACCCTTCATGCTGATTGGCAGTTGTATCACATTTCTTTTATTCACCTGTTCTTCATTCTTTCACACTTTGCTCTCTCTTCTGAGACCTTCCTTTATCCTCCCTTTGCTTCACTCAGCTGCTTTGACTTGCACTAAGCATAGAAGGCCTCGTCCTCACATCAGTCAACTTCCTGGAAGCTGCACCCACATACTCACCTGTCCCCCTCTATAGGCGGAGTGTCCATATTCCTGGCTCATGCTGAGCTGTTTCTGCTCTTTCGAATATTCAGACCTCTCTCCGGCAGTTTACCCCGCCCTTCTCTATTAACAAATTTTTCTTCAAATTGACCTGCCTCCCACCTGTTGCTGCATTTCCTTTTGTCCTTTTAGAGCAAAACTTGAAATAGTTGTCTGCTAGCTGATGCCATTCTTTTTCTTCTATTCTCCCTTGAGCTTGCTCTGCTCAGTCTTTTTCTAATACTATCCCAACTGAAAGTTAATCCATAGTAGTAGTTTGCCAGGAAACAAGCAACCTTGAAATAAGACCTGTTTCCTCATTTTCTTCCATACCCCACATCCCATCTCTCTGTCAATCTTATTGCCTCTAACTATAAGATATACCCACAGTTTGTTTTTCACCATATCCATGACATCTCTCTGTAGTAGTTACTGCTGCTTGTCTTAATCCATTGGGGCTGTTATAGTAAAACATCCAGACAAAGTGGCTTTAACAACAAATATTTACTTCTCACTCTTCTGGAAGCTGAGGGGTCTAAGATTAAGACTCACTGAGAGTCCACTTCTTGGCTCATGTCCTCACGTGGTGGAAGGAACCCTCTGGGGTCTCTTCTAATCTTATTCAAGAGGACTTCAGCTTCATGACTAATCACCTTCCAAAGGCCCCATCTGCAAATACCATCAGTCTGGGGATTAGGTTTTGACATATGGCATTTGGGGGCTACAAGCCTTCAGCCTGTAGCATTGCTATATAAATTGTCACAAACTAAGTGGCTTCAAAGCAACACAATTTTTTTTTAACAGCTCCAAAGGTCAGAAGTCTAAAATGAGTGGTCACAGCTACATTCTTCTGGAGGTTCTATGTCCTTATCTTTTCTAAGCGTCTAGTAGCTGCCTGTATGTTTTGGCTTATAGTTCCTTCTTCCATCTTTAGAGTCAGTCATACAATCTGTTCTGATCAATCTTAATATCTCTCCCCACCCTACCGCTCCTCTCTCTCTCCTCTCTCGTTCTCCTTTTGTAGTCACATTTCCTTTTCTGACACTTCTGTCTCCCTCTTACAAGAACCCACATGCTTTTCTTCAGCCACTCATATACTCTGATACAATTTTCCCATCTTGGGATCTTTGCCATCCTCATGACTAAAAAGTCACCTTACCAGGTAAGGCAGCACATTCACAGGTCCAGAGATTCAGAGGTGGTCATCATTATTCTGCTTTAGAGCCTTTTTGTCCTGTTTGTTCTAATGGTTCCTAAATGGCCCCCCACTTCTTCAGCTGTTTCCCCTTTATATTCTGTACCCAATAGAGTAGCTAGAGTGGTCCTATTAAAACAGGTGTCACATCATGTCACCTTCAGCTCAGGGGTCATCATCACTTTCAGAGTAAAAGGAAAGACCTTCCGTTGGTCTCCAGGCTCCATGAATTCCCCCATCACCCAGAAGTAGCTCCTCTTACTCCTTTGCAGCCTGTTTTTGCCAGCTCAGCTTTGGGGTTTTTACATTTGCTTTCTCTACATGGAAAGCTCTTAAGAATGGACCTGCTACCTTCCTTCACCTTCCTCAGTCTTTGCTGAAATGTCATCTTAGTGAGGTCTCCCTGACCATCCTATTTACATTGCTACTTTTGTCCACCTCACCTATAGTCCCCATCCTCCTGATTTGCTTTATTTAGCTCAGTTATACTTATTACTATCTGACATGCTATATTTTTACAAGGTCAACATACTTACATGTTTTCATTTTCCTATTAGAATGTAAACCCCATGAACACAGAGAATTTTTGTTCCCTGCTCTTATACCTGACTCTGTCACTATTTGTTGAATGAACAGATTTGAATTGAACCCAAAATCCCTTTAAGTACAGGAAGTTAAGGAAGTTAAATACTGAATATTGATAGACAGACATATATCTTATGTTTACCTTTTCCATGTACAGAGATGACCTTTTGCTGATTTTAGATTAATATATTTTTGTTTTCATTGATGATAATAGTCATTGAAAAGATAGCTTTTATGCACTACTTTGTTCTGTTTTTACTTGAGTGTATATGTCTAAGGATCCTGAAGTATTTTTCTATATGCTTATCGTGGCTTTTTTTCTTTCACCTTACAGCATGTGGAGATTAGTTGATGGTTAATATGGTGCTGTGAAATTTGGGGGAACACAAGAAACTGTCCAACCCAGGTCCCTTTACCTCATGCTCTCCCTCAAGCCCAGAGGGGCTGATGCCTTTGGCATCTTCTCTGCTGGTAGCATTCCTGCCATTTGCTATCCTGGTTGTAGATTCCAATGGCAAGTACTTCCAGTTTCATGGTGGTTTTTTTTTTTCCCTTTTTATGCTTAACTTTCTATTCTTTGAAGTACCCCATCATTTTTTCAACAATCATGGGGCAAAAAGTAATCTTTTATCTGACCACTCCAGATCATGTCTAGCTTTCTACTTGTGGCATATAATAATGCTTCCATCAAGCCTCGTCACCTCCTCCCCTTGTGTTTTTGCATTCTCATGTATGCAATTTCTGGTGGGGAAAAGGGTTCAACTGAAAGGCCATAGCTTTGTACATGAAACTTTTTCCTTGGAAAGAGATGAGGCAGACTCTTGTGTCCTGAGGCTACCACCACAATGATATTTGATGTTTGGGGGTTTTTGTTGCAAAACTTAATACAAGGATGAAATGTTCCAGAGACTTAAAGGATGGAATGAAAGGAAAATAAAGCAAGAGGAAATAGAGCTAGGCCAACAGTTCAGAAGGTGTAGTTCAGGGAACACAGAATCCCCAAGATTTTGAGTTGTCCAGAAGCGCAAAACAATATTACTAAGAGCAAACATTTTATTTCTTCATTCTAATTCTGTCATGAGTGTGCACTGGAGTTTTCTAGAAGCTCCAAATCAAATGAAGAACTTTAAGGAATCTTGCAGGAATATCAAGCAGTGCCATTCTGTTTGGTTTGGAAAATGTGGTGGCTTTTTTCATAAAACATTTGTTAACATGCAAGGGATATAGTATTATTATTTTAAGGCAAATTAATGCATAGCTTTAAATTTTCTCATTTTTAATTTCTAGTAAGGTAAGTAGCAATAGTTATAATATACGTATACCAAACCTCTTTGGTTCTTCATCCTTATGCGTCTCAGGGGCACTTGAGACCAAGATGTGGAGAACTGCTGCTCATTTAATTGGGTCTTTAAAATACAGCTCGCTCGTGTTCCACTGTGCCCCCACTATGTAGACTCACTCTTCCTCCAGAGCAGTCTCTCTTGATTAAGTGGGTTTTACCCTCACAACTCAGATTTTCTGCTAGAAAACTAAGCTTTTCCCATTAATGCTAGAAATAATGGCCCTCCAGGGAGACCCAGATTCCTTTCCAAAGAAAGAACGTCCATCCTCCCCGCAGCACAGCAAGCTGTGCCACTGTGCAGCCTCCCGCACAGGTGCTTGCAGACGATGCGCGGTGTGAGGGCAGCTTACCTGTGTCGGCAGGATATTGGAAGGTGCACAGACGGGGTTTTTGATTTTGATCCTGTGATGTGCCTGATCCCAACTTGACCCTGGGGATGCTGACAGGAATCGGACATCTCTGCTCCCTCCTGATTTTTGACAGAGGGGCTGGTTGCTGCTGAGTGGGCTGCTTTTCACAAAAGATAAAGTTTTACCTTCTAGGCTATTGGTAGAACTAGAAATGTTTTCCAGAGCCTATGGGTTTTATGAAGTTGTGATGATTGGTTACATTTTTTTTATTTTTCAATCCTCTGTAATCTTTACAACAGGCCCTAAATATTCATGGAATGCATGACCATGTATGTATGTGTGTGTGTAGTTATCTGTACGTAGATACACACTATACATTGTGTGTGTGTTTATAGATTTTTTTATAAATTGGGGCAGTGAATCTTTCAGAGCCAGGAAAATAATTCAGAAGTTTACTTAGAAGTTTAGCTTAATCAGATTTGGTTATGTAATTTATTCTATTACTATATCGTGTTACTATGAACACAAAATACAATTATGTTAACTGTAACAGTTATTAGTTTATGCTCATAAAACATTTGATGGATTAAATCTATTTTAAAATAATTCCATTGACATTTTGTAGAAGTAAAGATGTGTCATCCATGGACCCTGAGGTGATGGCACTGCAGGTGACAGAGTGGAGGGAGGATTCAGGGGCAGCATGTCCAGAATCCTGCAGCCCGTCGGGACTATTCCAGGGACCAGAACCAGGTCTAAACTCCAGGATCTGGCC
The DNA here is from genome assembly GCA_004024925.1 of Scalopus aquaticus. Classification (NCBI taxonomy): domain Eukaryota; kingdom Metazoa; phylum Chordata; class Mammalia; order Eulipotyphla; family Talpidae; genus Scalopus; species Scalopus aquaticus. The sequence goes on along the minus strand of PVIJ01006964.1, from coordinate 76,941 downwards.
ACGCCTCTGTGTGGTTCCTGAAATCAAAGGTCTCTCTGATTTCTTCACTAGACAGAAGTAACATGTTTATGAAATTAGCAGTCAGACTGACATGCTCCTTAGGACACATTAGCGAGGGCAAAGATAAATCAGAATGAATAATCTGCTAACATTAAATAGAATGATCTATCAGAGTTTAAGTGTACTGAGATTTTTACTTATTTTGATTCCTTTCGCTGTTACTAGGGGATTTTGCTAAACTGCTAGGTTTTGTGGTATAAATACAGGGCTTGGGAGTAAATCTAGACTTTGCCTTTATTAGTTGTGTCACTTTAAGAAATTTTCCCCAGACCTTAAATCTCAGTTTACCACTTTGACAAATGTAGTATAAATAGTAACTATTATTGTCAGTAGCTATTACGAGGCTGCTTATATAAACTCAAATGGTAATAGCTAACAGTTACCTGTCCCCTATGATATACCAGACAGGAAGATGGACTGAGGGGAACTAACTGAAAATAGGTTACTAATTGTGACAAAATTTTGTACTCAGGGAGTAGTAGGTAGGTTCCTACTTTAGATAGTGTGGTTAGGGAAAACTGTAAAATGCATTTTAATGTATTTCTCTGGAAAATGACCATAAACCTGTGGAAATTACATATTGGGGGATTGTTTGAAAGGTTCCCATTTGGAACATTCATATGCATTATTAAACAAAAATGTGGAAAACACTTTCAAGAAATGAAGAAATTATAAATAATAAAATAGTACAGTGATTCCCAACTGTGACATAAATGCTTATTATTAAAAAGAATTATAGGAGCAAGCCTAGAGAAACTATAATAAGTCTTGAAATCTTTATTCTAGTTAAGGTCTCTTTCAATATTTTATATGCCACTGTTTACGTTTTTGTAAAGGCAAAATCCAAGGTGATGATGTAAGAATTGAACCCTATTAAAATATAGTTGAATTTGAAGAATTTCTGCCTCAAACTCCCAAGCTGGATCACTTGTTAAAGACTGAATTTGGATTTTTAATTAATATCTAGCATTGTGTGGAAAAAAAAAGGACCTATGTTGAATGAAAAATTAATGTTAGCAAATTTTTAAAATTCTGTTCTTTAATGATTGATGTCTAAAGAAGAGAATTGTCTTTAGGCTTTCTAAGTTATTCCCCCCCAAAAGACATCAAATAGCATATTAGACTTTTTAATAGTATCAGCAGCAGAGTCCATGTTCATGATTGAGGTGTGCATTCTTTTTAACATGTTCATTTTACCAGATGGGAAACTGCATCTCAGTCAGCTAGCTTTCCACTGGTCTTAGTGGCAGAATTCTGATCTTTAAACTCAGAATCTAGTTTGTGTTTTCCATTTCACCCTAGTGGTTGCTAACGTCAAATAGGAACACCGATGCATGGGTGGATATGTAGAAAGCACTAGGCTGTTCAGTGCTACCTGGCATCTTGTTCCATGATACTAACTTCTAGGTGGAGTCTGTATGACTCCCCTCTGCAAATTGTATCTCTTAGACTTACAGTTCAATTATCTATTGCCACACAGCAAACTATAGCAAAAATTTTGTGATTCCAAACTGTGATTTGTTCATCTCATGGTCTCTGAAGGTTGGCAGGCTTGTCTCTGCTCATGTGGGCTAGGGTAAGTGGTGAGACTGAGAATGGAGGTCAGATGATGAAGGACCTCTTGGGCCACACCTTCTGGTCCATGCACCTTTCTTGGGCCTTCAGGCCATTGTCTATATCCAGGTAGTTGGTATTTCCTTAACAGACAGATAAGGGGGAGTAACAGGAAGAGTATAAAAGGAAAGAATGTAGTCAGGGAGTCCCTAAAGAGGAGAAGTAGAGATCAGTGTGAATCTGAAAAGGACGCTGTTGATGAGCTCTCGTGGTGGTAAGGAAAGCAGTGAAAGTTTATCAGACTGGCAGATGCTCACAAGTACATAACGTTTGTTAGCTTTGGTAATATCAGTGTTGCTGCAAGAGCAGAGGGTTCAGCTCCTTATTGAGAGACATTTTGGTTGCAAGTGACAGCAATCATGTACCTACTATAAAAGATTTGGGCTCATCTAACTGAAAAGGTATAGGAGTAAGTACCTTTTAGGTGTAACGAGACCTAAATTATGGCACAAAATTATGTCAGCCAGAACTCACTCCCATCTGTTTCTCAATTCTGATTTCTTCATGTTAACTACTCAGGCAGAGTACAACCTTTGTAGAATTGGAGGATTTAGGGTATCTTCTATAAATGTTACATTTACTTACCTCCTCAGTCAGTATTCAAAACCACTTTCTTCAGTTATAAAGAAAAAAACCACAAAGTGGTAAAAATTTAGCAGTACTGCACAACCATTAGAATGACCAAAATTCAGAACACTGATAACAAATGTGAAGCAATAGAAACTCCTGTTGCTGATGGGGATAACCCTTTGGAAGATAGTTTGGAGGTTTCTTATAAAACTTTACACGCGCTCCAGCAATCATGCTTCTTGGTATTTACCTAGAGAAGCTGAAAACTATGTCCACACAGAACCTGCAGACAGATTTATGGCAGATGTAATCTTAATTGCCAAAATTTGGAAGGAGCTAAGATGTCCTTCAGTATGTGAATGTATAAATGAACAGTGGTACATGCAAACAATAAAATAGTATTCATCACTAAGAAGAATGAACTATGAAGTCATGAAAAAGACATGAAGGAATCTTAAATGCATATTTCTTAGTGAAAGACACCAGTGTGAAAAGGCTACATGCTATATGATTCCAACAATATGACATTCTGGAAAGGCAAAACAGATAGTCAAAAAAGATTGGTGATGGGGTGGGAGGAAGAGAGAGGGATGAACAGGTAGCACATAGAGGATTTTTAGGGCAGTGATACTAACTACTGTAGATTCTATAATGATGGGTATATGTCTTACATTTGTCCAAACCTGTGGACTGTACAAGACTAAGCAAACTTTAGGATAAATGTGGACATTGGGTGACGTGTCAGTGTAGGTTCTCCAACTGTAAATGTATCATTCATGTAGTAAATGTATCATTCTGGTGTGGACTGTTGATAATGGGGGCATGTAAAGGGGCAGGTGGCTTATGGGAAATCTTTGTATTGTCCTCTCAATTTTGCTGTGAACCTAAAATTGAATTAAAAAGCAGTCCAAAAATATTAGCAGCAGGTCTTAACTTGCTAATAATTCAAGAACATGGCTTGTGTTTAAAGATGGTAGTAGGAGTAAGTAGGAACATTGGTCCCAGTAACCAGCCTGCCAACCTAGACTTATCCTGGGTAGTTTCTAATTGCTGTATAAATTATCTTACCCTCTCACTTACTGAGTTAGACACCATGATCTGCATGTACATTATCTCCTTAAGCCTTTCAACGAGTCTGAGTTAGACACTGTTATCTCTATTTGACACACAAGAAATGGAGACATAGGTGGTTAGCAACTTGGCAGAGATTACAGGGCTAGGATATTTTAGAGCCAAAATTCAAACCTAGGCAGTTGGAAACCAGAGCCTCTGTTCTGAGTTATATGACACTCCAGTGTTAAGAGTCATGTGAGTTATGTGTGCCTGGCTTTCGTGTGGGTATGATACACTGGCAACTCACCGTGGTGTTCTTTGGACTCAGAGAGAAGATAGCTCCTGCAACACTGCAGTTGCAACCTCAGCCACCCGCTGTAGGAGGCTCGGCTTTTATAGCATCCATCCATACTTGGCATCAGGCCTGCTTGAGTTTAGAATTTCACCAAAAAACGTGAACGTGGTAAGCTATTGTCCTTATATTGATGTTGGCAATTATCTGAAGAGAGTGGGAAAATTACAATTTTGCTGCATAACTTCGAGGTATTTCCAAGAGGTACTGCTAAATAAACAATAGGATTTGAACCTTTTTATTTGGATAGCTTTTGAATGGTTAGAATTACATTGAGAATGTCAGTAAACTGAACCTAGCACCTTCTGTGTGGACCAAAAAAGTTGTGTATTCCTGTTTCTGTGTTCAAAAAAAAGAACACTGTAAAAACTTGTCACTTCCTGAAAGCAATTGATGACTCTAAACGAGCTATCTCCAAATGTTAAGATAGAAAAGTTTATCATCAACACTTTAAAAAGTAATATTTCTTCATTTAAAAAATGTTAATGTTATTATAGTTCTTTAATAAATTGACATAGGTAAATATTCTTTTCCTCAAACTAAGAACTTATCTTGAATTCTAACAACTTAGCATTGAAATTTTAAATTGCCTTTTCATGGAGAAGAAAAGAGAGATCAGTTTGTTTAGATCTGTGCCTTATCTCATTTTCTAACTGGAGTGAATTATAAAAGAATCTTAAGTAGGAGATAAATGAGAACTTATGCTAATTTCCCTTTTTGGAATTAGATTGTCTTCTCTGTTTTTAGAGGTATTGTATTGTGGATTCTAGGGCTATATCACATTCCCTTAGCTAAATTTGTATGTGGATATACACTCTAAAATCAGTATATTTAACTGGTTGAACCACTACTAAGATATTTGTATTTATGGAGAGGAGGCGGATAGTTTAAATGACTAAGAATAAGATGTGTCTATGATTATTACTGGTTATCTTTCTTCCAGCTGGAAATTTTTAATATGAAATTCCCACTTCAAGCAGCAAAATGGGTTACTAGCACTACTCATACTAACATTGCCCATGTCAATTAAATTAATTTATAAAGAATTCATTGATTGGTTTTTTTGTGCTAGGCTCAGTGCTCATGGCCCACTCCTTTCTTAAAGTTCACAGTCTAGCCTTGGAGGAAAGGAGAGAGAGACTTTCAAGCAAATCACTGTGTTCAAGTGAGAAAGCAAATGCCCAGCTGAGAGCTAAATATAAAACACAGTGGTGGCACAGAGAGAAGGGACTCTGCACTGGGCTGTTCAGGAAAGACCTGACAGAGAAAGATAAACTAGAAACTGGGTCTTAGAGAGAAACTGGGTCTTTGTCAACTGGACACATGCAGGCATGAAACAGCATGGTATACTCAGTGCCTTATGGGCTGAACAGTTGAAGCTTATCTGAAAATGTTCCCAAGGTTGATTTTGATCAGATATGGTAAGATGACATGGAAATGACTTTTATGAAGGAAGGAGTTTTATACTCAGATCCCTAGAAACAGAAGGCACAGCATTGCCACACAGGGCCACATGGGGAATTGTCAAGGTCACTCAGTGTGGGTGAAGGAGCTGGGGAAAGAATGTGTTAAAAATCTTTGTCTTGATGATGCCCATGGCTAGGAATGGGTAACACGAGGTAAGAAGGCTTAAGATTGGCTAGTTTGAATAATTTCAGAAGACTCAGGGATATAGGGACTCTATATATATAGCCTTAGGGAGTTTGGGGTAGGGGAGTAGTGACTTGATGATTGAGGCTTGGATAAAGGAGATATTATAAAGTATGTGTTGGGTGCAGGGGTGTGTGTGTTCTAGATGGTCAGTTTGCATATGAAAGTCACACTCTGGAGAGTCCATTGCTGTCTCCAGGAACTGGCTGGTCCTGACTGGAACAGTCTTTCCCCTAGTTAGTGAGGGCCCAGATACCAGAACATTAGGAATTTTAGTTAATACAAAGCTTAGGAGCTGAAGAGGAGGAGGAGAAGTGGTAGCATATAAAAAATGAGTTTGAAGCATCTTAATATTTATATTTTATAATGGTTCAGGGGAAAAGCATGTAGAAGAAACAAATATGCCAAAATGTTAATAATGTTGGGGGTTTATGGATGATGATACACTATTTCTACATTTCTGTAGGAAACATTTTCATGTTGGTAAAAATTTAAAAATCCAATGTAATATACACATAACTTACTCCATTGCATTTTAACCTGTCAGGCATAATGAAGTTGTCATTACAGAAAAAATGTTGTCTGTCAGAATAAAAAAAAAAAAGAAAGAAAAAGGTTAAATATTTTTTCAGCTTTAAAAAAAACAAAAAACTGAGTAGAGAGCAAATAAAGGGTCCAGTTATAGAAGCCTGTATTTGAGCTGTCTTGTCAAGTAATAAAGCGCTCGCAACAGACTGAGCAATGCAGTCATACCTCAAACGTGCCGCCCAGGGTAATCCTCACTAGCGAAGAGGAAGGCTGATAGGTGGATGTCATGTGTGGGCATGTGAGGACCATGCAGGAGATTACTGCCAGTGTTGGTGTGAAATGACAAGGGGCTAGAGTAAGGCAGTGGTGGCAGAAAGAAAGGTAAGATAAATGAGTGATATTTTGGATGCAACCAGGCTAGACCTTGACAGGGTAGCGGTGGGTACTTGAGAGGGAAGGTGGGGAGTTCAGGTTTTGGAATTGCAGGGTTGTGGTTCCATAGCAGGAAGGGAGATATAGGAGGTGAAAGGTATTTGGGGGAAAGTGAAGAGTCCATTTGGTACTTGAGTTTTATAGGCTTGTTGAAACACCCAAGGCTTGTTATTTAGCAAATGGAATTTAAGATCTAGAAAAAGTAATTTTGGTCATACAGTGCTGTTTGTTTAGAGATAAAAAGAAGTAGAGTGCGAAGACAAGACATAGGTAGAATTAATAATCTTAGAAAAAAGTAATAAGGAATAGAATTTTGAGAGTACTAGAATAAAAGTAAGATTACAGCATGGAGTGGAAAGCAGGCTGAAATACCAGGATAAGAATCTGCTACGACTATAGAGAAAGTTCAGAATGTTCACCTGGGCTTAGCCACGGGGGAAGAGGCCTCCTTTCACCTAGTTTGCTTTATGGAACCGTCATAGTCTTCAGCAAACTTGGACCCAGGTAAGTTTGGAGGGGTACTGGCTTAAAATACACTGTTGCTTTAGCACTACTCAGTCTCACGTGAGACCAGAGAGCAGATTCTGATAAGACCCACTTTACAATATTTAGAAATAGTCCTTTGAAGAAATAGAAGCCCCTGGAGAAGCATTCTGACCTCTACCCTGGTTGGAGAGAAAAGGGGTTTGGGGAGTGGGAGATAAATTGAGGGAAGCAGAAGGTGCTAAGGTCTTTGTATAGTCGCAATGAAGTCCAAGGACTGGAATATGAAGGGGGAAGATCTAGTGAAGTCTGTTGGAGCCCAGGGTATTAAGAAATGGTGAATTTTGATTATTTTGCATTTATCAGGGTATTTTCAGTGAGTAGGGGGACTAAAGCCATAGATCAGGATAAATAATCAGGGAAGAGTCCAGTTCTTTCTACCAACAAGGCCTTCTTAATAAAAGAACTGCCTAACTGTTGAAAAACTACCAGTTTATTCAGTGACTCTACTGCCTTCCTGGGTCCCTCCTCCTCCTGAATAATGTGTCAGCTCTAAGGACAGCGGGTCTTACAGGGCCTGGGTAATACTCTCGCTTTTCCAAATCACTTGAAGAATGAGAGGAAAGAACTGCAAATGCCAGATGCATAATGTGTTTGGATGTGTCTCCCATCCGTCCAGATCCTGGCTAACGGGTTTATTAATCCTAGGGGAGGCTTTTCACATACGGTGCTGATGAATTTCTTGACCTTAAAAGGATTGCAAGCAGCCCCTGCTGTTGGTTTCCCACTATCACTTTGCGACACCACAGATTTACAGCAAAAGCACTGTAACATAAACCACCTTTTAGATGCGCATTTATTCAGTTATCCCCCCATACAGAAAATTTGATTGCACACTCTATGTTTCTTATGAGTGTGTGAAAAAATTCTGAGTTTCAGGGTCATTTTCACATTGAGAAGTAGTAGTACAGCTAAGGCTTTTACTAGTCATCTTCACAATTATTTTGGAAATGGGCTATTAAGATTTTTCCTGGTATAAATTGATTTTTTGGTGACTTTTGGCTATTGTTATTTCTATGTAGTGGAATAGGAATTGTTTCTGTGAATGGCAAGTTTAATCTCAAGTCCATGTTATCCTTACTTCAAAAACACAGCTGCCAGCACCTGTGTGTCTGGTACTGGTATTTAAAAATAGACTGTGCCTGGCCAAGCAGTCTGTGCACTCACTGGCGAGCATGATCTTATTTTAGAGGTTTCTTGTAAGTGTCTCTCTGTCCCCATTCGGCTCAAAGAACTTATCAGGATGCTTCATGTGTGCTCTGGCAGCTCCTGCTATGTAAATTCTGATGTGTGCTTAGGCCAGTTGGTTTGTGTGAGGGGCTATTGTAACTAGAGCTGTGAATATGAATCCTATTTGGGGTAGTCAAGTTATACCCAAGTCCTTTCCTACCCAAGCCACATGGGGAGACAGGCAGTTGCAGAAACGGATATGCGAGTTTGTGTGGATGCCCCGTTTCTAGTCCCATTGTTCTGAGCGACACATGTGTCTTGGGAAGTTTAACAACATCGCCATCTTGTATACTGAGCACAGGATTTCAAAAGAAAAGGAAATGATCACCTTTGACATGAGTGGTGGCATTGTCTCCTCTGGCTGTGCACTGTGACTCGGGCTTCATTCTGCTGAAACAACACTGCTGTGTAACTGACCGGAGTTTTAAGAACTGACCAAGAGTTGTTCATTTCCTCCAGCACCACATAGGGAAGAGTCCAGTTTTCTGCTTTAGGAAGAGGCTGAGGACCTTGGTACCATCCTAACCAACTTTGTTATTTTTATAATCCTTTTATTATTAGTCCTTTTATTCCTCCAGGAATTTTATTTTAATCCTCCAGGGATATTAATGGAAGATTAAGTATATTAAAGGACAGAAACAGATGCCTGCGTAGCTGCTCCAGGATAGAGTGGGTGGGAATGGCAAGGTCCTGGTCTCCTTCCTGCTGCAAATTCCAGCAAGCACTGTCATGTGCCACCTACACAGAGTGGTGTCATCTGGCCTGAGGCCACCGAGGCTTTTAGACTCTTGCTCCACTTTTAGTGAGAAGGTAGGTGGCAGAGCTTGGTGAGGAGAAAAATGAATTCTTACAAAAATAGACTTTAAAAATATAGTTCAGGTTTGCTCTTTTCAGAAACTCATCACAGCCAATCATAAATCAGACTGGAGACTCAAGAAACGATCACTGTTCGTCTTCACTTAAGCTCCTTTGGAGGAGACACCACAGTTTGCTTTTTCATAAAGCATAGCACATGTTTACAGTAGTATATAATTCAGCCTCCATTACTAAGATGCACTTCCCGTTCTGCTCACAACTGCCCAGCAGAATAAAGAAGACAAGCAAGGTTGTTTATTGGAGAAGAATGGCTCATGCATAGGCAGTGCTTGATAAATTCTCATGGAGCAAATGATGTAATGTAAAAAGAAAAGTCTAGCAGAAATATAAATAGTTGAGCATTTTCACCAGTGTGAACCAACACCAACAGGCTTGCGACAAGTGACCTATTTGATTTTATATTAGTAAAACCAGCCAAACTACCCACCACACTTGATGGTTTACAAAGCATTTTATACAGCTGTTCCAAGTCAGATACAATGAAGGCAGACAAAATTGCACAAACTGCAATGATTCATATCCTATTCCTGTAAATAACACTTGTCCTGTGAGATCCTGGTCCCTCGAACCGAGCCGAGGCTGCTCCTCTCACCTCTCAGGCCAAGGCCCCTGAGCCTCTGACTTAGAGACTGGCCCGTGGTTGGCACCTCCCTCACCATTTCCGACCCCTGTGAGGGCCACACATCCTCACTGCAGGCACGCGATGAAGTTCCCCTCTAAGGACGCTGCTTTCTCCCTGCCTGGTCTTGTGATCGGTACCGTGATCCTTATCTAGGAGCTACCGCTTTTTTCTGTTTTGCTTTTGGAGGTATACATTCTTGCAGTGACTGGGAAACATTTAATGGTGGTAAAATTACTGGCAGGGTCTGAATAAAGACTGCTTTCAAACCGTTGACATTCCTTTTCCCTTGATTGTTGTTGGTAGGGAGTGAGTCATCTTCAGCTGGTAGAAGGTGAGAATGGTACGATCTTTCTGTCTATGTTTTCCAGATGCTCAGCTCTTCTAGCCGTTGGTGAGATACTCCTCAGTGATCAAGGTTGGTTCGGTAGGGAGTTGGGAGGGGGTGCAGTACCGAGAGCAAAACTGTCTCCCCATTCTGTCTTTATGTCCTAGGGAATTTTATTTTTAACCAAGCCAACTTATGTTTCCTGTAGCTATAAAAGGGAGTGTATTTAAAATTTTTAATCACAACTTCTGCCCACAGAAATTATCTGTTATTTTATCCCCAGTAGACAAGATGCTGCCTTTAGTTCTTTGTTTTTCCCTTTTTAAACCTTTTTGTGTGGGGATGCTTATGTTCACACTGTTCCCACATCGACTGCTGTTTCAACTTTTTTTTTCTCAAGTCTCAAACAAGCAAGCATTTCTGGAATTATCATACTGGTAAATTACATTATTCCTGAAATAATGAAACACTTCAAGAAAGCTACCTTTCATTCTCTTGCGGTCCATTTGTTTTGGTATCTGTTGATATGTTCATGTTAGGCAGGATGTTTGATCAAGTTGGTGAATCAAAAATTCTAGATGATAAATACATAGTTAAAGCCAGATAAATGCCTCTGTGCCTCATGATAATGTGAATAACGCAAGTGGGGGAAAACCTGTCTGTGAATTTTCAAAACTGGATTTTGGTCGAGCAAACATGATTGGGTACCTGCTGAACCCCTCTTTGTGTGCTTGGTACAGGAATACTTATTCCCACAGAACATGGTGATTGCTACCTTGGACAATAACAGAACACTGTACAGAAGCCACATTTTTCAAATACTTATTTTAAGATCAAGACCAACTAAACTTTTGCTCTTTGTAATCACTGGAAGCATATTTTGTTACTGATATCCAAAGTCTTCTGTTTACCAGACACTAGTTTGTTAGTTCACTATAATGTCACAAACTTTGGTAAGTTTTTTGATGGGGTTATTTGCTTTATTGGAAAAATCTAGCAATTTACTCGGTGTCTAGAAGTTTTAAAAACTAAAGAAGTTCAGCAAATGAATAGCTCGTGCATCTGACTCCCAACTTCTCATTTCTCTAGTGTGAGAAACTAAAGGATGTAAAAGTGAGCAAGAAATACACGCCCAGAAGTGTCCTCATTACTGAAATGGTAGCTATTCATTATTACGACTCTACCATTGTCCAATAACCAGCTGTGAGTGCCTTCCATGGGTTATTTCATTACACTTTCAAAACAACGACAATCTGGGTCAGGTGCTCTATTATGTTCATGTAACTGGGGGGGTAATGCAACCAACCAGGGTTTTGATATTAGAGAAGCATCTTAATGGAAACCAGCTGGAGAGTGAAGTTACTTGGGGAGAGTTTACCTGCCCTGCTTGTGGATAAACACCAGATCTGGGTTGACTCCTACTGCTTCAAAGATGGAGTAAACAGAGGAAAAAGAAAACATAAGGCCTATGAAAGATTTTACAGCGTAGAGCATGGAAGATAACACTTGAAATGCAAAGGAACAACCTACATCTGACAAAATTATTATGAGAAACAAGTCAATTTTAGAAAGTAATTTTTAGATAGCATCTGTTTTATATCTTAAAATTGAACAAAACATGGGCTTTGAAGTGAGACTGAATGGCAGGTAAGCCAGATTGTGATGAAGAGAGGGCTGGCTGTGAAGCTGCCTGGGGGAGACGGAGAGGGAAGTGGGGGGAGCATAGAGTGGGGCGTAGCTCTTGGAGGCAGATTGCTGGGAGTGAGTCCGGCTCCACCACTTCTAATTGTACAACCTTGCACAGGTCCCTGTTCTCTCAGTGCTTCGGTTTTCTTAATCTGGAATGTGAGGATACTACCTACCTAAAATGGTTATGAGAATTTAAAATGCAAGAAATAAAGCCTATGTTAGAAGTCATATGAAAATCCACACCACAGAAAAAATTGAATCCATGAATAGCTTCAGAAGATCTCCCAGAATCCAGAGGAAAGAATTAAGATAAAGTAGAATTAAAGACACCTATACATGGAAGATGGCAAGTAGAGATCCACCAGGAGAAAAGTTGATGTTTCTGAACCCTAGAAATATGACCATAGAATTAAAAGGTCATATGGGGAAGGGGAAGGGAGTAGAGAAAAGTGGAGCAGAGTCCCACTGGCTCAAGGTAGAGGACTATGGGGCCTTGGTGGTAGATGTGGCAGATGTGTCTGAATAGATGTGCGCATATCTCAGTCATATCCAGTGTTTTAAAACAATGTCATCTCAATAAAAACATTTTTTAAGATTATTAAGCCATATTGGTAAAGTCATGAAAAAAGAAAAATATGTGTTCTGAAAAGAGATTTGAACAAATGGAATAGCTGCTGCAACCAAGATGAGGCAGACTCTCTAGATTAAAAAGCTTCCATGCCAGGAATATACTAGGAATAATCTTTAGTGTTACCAAATTTAATGTTATAAAAAGAATTGATTTAATCAGGCAGAAAAGCAGAAGTCTTACCAAATAGCAAGAAAAAATTCACTTGTCTTGAACTTGCCCCTCTGTACAACAGGTGATATAATAGTATCTAGTGCTGTGATGGATACTATTTATTAATGTTTTTACCCAGGTGAAGTGGGATGTGAATGTAAAAAGGAAATAAAAATTACCCTCAGAATAGCAAGAATATAGAACGTTACCAGCCAAAACTGCTCGAAAAATAACTAAATGACTTGACGATTTACCTAGTTGAAAATTAGCATGGAAGTATGGAAAGAGTGGCATAAAAATAAAGGGGAGCAAGAAATTGGTTATTAGTTCTTATTGTTTGCTGCATCATCACAGCACTTAGAATTATGGCAGACTTACCCATTGAGTGTTGGGCCACACTTGAGTTTTCAGAGTTAACAAAGCTGATTTTTATAGCAGCCAGGATTGAGAATTGATGCCTTAGTGATTTTAATCAAGATGAAAATAGGTACACAGATAATTTGAAGCATCAGGATAATGCCAAAGATATGTAAAAAGGATTCTTTTACTCTCAGATTTTTGCTAATTGACCTGAAAATATTAAATTTTCATAAGGTAAAAACATAAAATTTAATTAATGAAGAACACAGAAGATCTTTACAGTGGAAAGTTAATTTTTGGAAAAGTCCTCTTTTCTCTGCTGCATCTTTAACTTATACATGATTCCAATCAAAATTATAATTGATTTCTTTTAGAGGTTGATAAAATAAATCAAAGTTTGTGTAGAAGAATAAACTAGTCACATAGCAAAGACATTTTCAGAAATGGCCATGGAAAGGGGCCTATCCTATGGTTGGTAGCATTTAGTAACACAAATGAAAACAGTTGTACTGGCAAATTGTGAATAGAAAGGAAAGGAAACAGAATAAAGGGTGTGAAAAATAGACCCAGTATTACAAAGATAATACAATTCTAATGATAAGGAAGAGAATTCATCACAAAGACATAAATGTTTATGTGACTAGTAACAGAGTCTCAAAATACATGAAGCAAAAGTTAACAGAAAGTTAACAATAGCAATTTTCATAGTTAATTTTAATAATTAGTAGTTAATAGTTAATTTAATAGTTTAATAGTTAAAACAATTTTAATAGTTAAAAGAAATAGCAATTTTATAATCGTAGTAAATTTTAAGACCTCTTGGTAGTTGATAGAGTAACTAGAAAAAAACTCAGTAAAACCACAGAAAATCAGAAATAACACTATTGACTACTTGAATATTTGTAGAATATTATATCCAACAATTACAGAAAACAAATCCATGTGGAGTGAGTGTGATACATTGAGTAAGGTAGACCATCTGCAGACTCTTCATTTAAATACATCAAAATTAATACAGTATTTTCAGTGGCTTCAGTGGGATTGGATGAGAGGTCAATGATGATAGGCTATTTAGGAAAACTCCATGTGTGAGGAAATTTTTGAAAATTTAATTTGTGAGTGAAAGACAAAAACATGAGGAATTAGAAAATAATTTGTTGTATGACAGCAAAAAAAAAACTGAGATACAGCTAAAACAGTGCTAATGGGAAACTTAAAGTTTTTTAAATGCTTATCTTCAAAAGGAGAAAGATGTAAAAACCAATGGCTTAAGGTTCTACTCTAAGAGACAAGAGGAGAGGAAAGGAAACATAATATAGGAGAAGAAAAAAAATTGTTAAAGAACAGCAGACAATGAAATACAAAATAGATGACAGAGAAAGGTAATGAAGTCAAAAGCTAACTCATTAGGAAAAATCAACAAAATTGACATAGCTCTAACTAGAATGAGCAAGAACAAAACAACACAAATCAATATTAAGATGAAAAAAGAAATTGATCCTTTTTCTGACCCTGCAGATAGTGAATACTATGTTCAACGAATACTATGAACAATGTCAACAACTTGAATAAAGTGGGTAAATTTCTTGAAAAATGCAACCTAAAAATTAAGAAGAAAAATTTAAAATCCTAGTAGGCCTATATCTCCTTAAAAACATGAATTCATTATAAGAAGCCTTCACCAGAAGGTAAATCCAGGCCCAGATGGTTTCAATGCATTTAGTATTGCAAATGCAAATACTACCAGACATTCAAAAAATAAATAATATTTATATGTGTGAACCTTTTCAGAAAAACAGGAGGAGTTACCATAGCCCAACTCATTTCATAAGGTTTAGCAGTATTCTTATGCCCAAACTCACAAAGATAATTCAATGAATATTATACACTGATGCACTGATACTCCTCATAACTATAGATGGAGAAAACCTAAACAAAGTTTTAGCAAATTGAATTCCAATGTATAATATAGCCAAATGGCTTATTATTCAGATACCAATGTAATGCACTTTATTAACCAAATAAAGGAGGAAACCCACACACCCATATTAATAGATGCAGACAAATATTTGAAAAATTTTAACAAAGTAGAAGTATTAGTGAACTTCTTCAAATTGATAAAGCTGTAGAAAATGTGTAGCCAAATCATCATAATTGGATGAAGTAATTTGTTTTTTCACTGAAAGGGTACCCGCTTATGCCACTTTTGTTCAGCATTGTTCTAGAAGTCCTAGATACTGCAATATAAGAATAATAGAAAAAAGGCATAAAGACCAGGAAGGAAAAGTAAAACAGTCACTTTTGTAGATATCTATATCTTAAATCTCAGGGAGTCTTCAAAAAACAACTACTAGCATTAATCAATTTATAAAGTTTGCAGAATACACACTTTATTTAAAAATTAGTTGAATTCTATGCTAGTTGAGAAATAATTAGAAAATGAAATATTTAAAAAGTTTACTGTGACACCAAGAATACCTGGGAATAAATTTAACAGAAGACACCCAAGACAAGTTTTCTATATTGAAAATTTTTTAAAAAGACAAAAAGAAGACTTAATCAAATCCAAACAAAATTTCAGGAGGCATTTTAATAGAAATTGGCAGTATGATTCTAAAAATTAAGTGGAATACAAAGATCCTGGAACAAAAACAATTTGAAAAAGAAATTTGGAGGATTCCAACTACTTGATTCAAGATTTTTCTATAAATATCAAAGAAATACACACACAGGTCAATGGAATGGAATAAAGAATTCAGAAGTAGATCCATACGTATATAGGTAATTGATTTTTTGACAAGCTAGAAGGGAAATTCAGTGAGGAAAGAGTGTTTTATTGCAACAAGTGATTGAAAACAATATACATGTGGGAGAGTGAACATCAACTCCTTTTCCCCCACATCCTATAGGAATGTTCACATATACTAGCCATGGGGAATGACTAATTGTAGTAATAGAAACCATGAGTTTTACTAATCTTAAATAAATGGTATGTGGGGTATTCAGCCTAGTAGCTGCCGAAGTTACAGAGACAGAAAGGCACACATTTAACTGTCCAGTAGAGGTAGAGATGGAGCGAATTCAAGACAATTAAGTGCCTAGGGTAGAGATGGCAGGTGTGGTCATCTGTGTCCAGTTCTGATGGGTAGGTGGAAGCTGCCTGATGAGATGTGTTAAGACAAATGGTGAGGCTGTACTGCGATTCAGTTTAAAGTGTGCTGATAGTGTCAGGTCTGCTTTGAAGGAGACGGTATAAGAATGTGACGCTTGTGTTCCATTTGTCACCTAGTTAGGGAATAAGGTAATCTTATTTTTGCAGATGAGCATGGGCTACATATATGGCAGATGAGCACTGATGGATGTGTGCCAGGTGTAAGGAGCATTCAGAGTCAGAATGAAAGATTAGAAGATCTTCAATAAGAGATTACTTCTGGAGCTGACCTCTGTGAACCCAAGCCATTTCATGCATTCTGTTAGAATGATCTATATTTCTGAGAGAAAATTGGTGGCTTATTGAAGTATGTCTTCTAGATTTTAGCCTCAGGAACTGAAGCTAAATCAGTCTTGATATATGACTCATAATTTATGTTATATGTATACCTGGTATGACAGTTTCTGAACAAACAGATAATTGTGTCCATGAGAAGGTAGGATATTGTAGGTGACAGAAATGTTGGGGTATGAGGGTGCGAGGAGAGAGTGGAGGAAAAACTAGCCTCTCCTTTGATACTGTACCACACTGTTGCATGGAGATCATGACACCCCACGATTGTGTCTCACATATAAGTAGTGTCTGAAGTGTATTTACTGGGATAAGCTTATTCAGACTGTGTGGCATTTAATTTATAAACCAGATAGTTTTATTTCTTGGTAGTGATTGTCTGAGACTTTGTGATCACTGAAGGGGAGAGAGAGAGAGAGAGAGAGAGAATGAGAATGTGTGTGTGTTGGGGTGGGGGGTGATGCATGAATGTGTAAACTCACATCTTAGAAGAGCTCTTAATTTTAGGTTTCTTTATTTCTTGGTCTGTTTGAACCCCATACCACTAAGATGGAGATTCCGAACAGCAACATAAGGATTTACATATTTTTCATTCCTCTTGATTTCAAATTAACAGTATTTCATAGTTTGAGAGGATCTCATAGTTCAAATGTCAACATCCTTCCTGATTTTTAAGACCCTTGTACCAAATTTCTTTCACAGGTCTTTTCAGCCTGTTTGAAACACAGTCAGAGACATAGCTGTCACACCAATCCAGTGGAAATTCTTTTATCTTTGATCAGCTTTGAACCTAAAATTTCCAGGCCACATTTTGTTCCTTAAGAGTAATGTAAATAGTCAATACCTCTTTAAGCACGAAATGCCTTCAGCTATTGAAAGTGCAGTCATGACACCTTAAATCTTCTTTTAAGCATCCTGATTCCCACTACTCTTTCTAGTCAGTCCCGGTTCACGTCCTTGTTCCATTGATGATTCTTTAAACAGTTCACCCAAAATTGGACCCAGTAATCTAGGGGTTGTCTAGTTCTGACACCTCTTTTCTATTAATAAAGCATGAGGTTGAGTTGCTGGTTTGAGGATGCTGGGGAGGAACAATTTCCATTTCATTTTTCAATCCTTGAATATCATGTTGATTGTACCCCCTGAGTGTTTTTTATTGTTCTGTGTTTGTCCCCAAGAAATGACTCATTGATTCCATTTTGTCAGATTGGGCTCATTATTTCAACCATCCCTTGTGGTTTTATATCATTTTGTACCACGGACACCAAAGAGAGTGGCAGCTATGTTGAGTAGACTAGAGCTGCGACAGACAGACTTCCTCAGTAGTCTTGTTGCTGTCAGAGCCATATTAAACGCTAGTGGGTTTAGAATAAATTTTTAGGTGATCAGTGCTTTTTGGGAAAAGCATATTTAGAAACCATTTTTGTGAAATTTTATTTTACCTTTCAATGCTGTATTCTCTGAAGACCCTTACCAAAAATTAAAAAAAACACTTAAATTTGATTAAATTATATTAGTTTATGGTCTAGTATTAAAATACATATAGAACATATTAACTTATTGAGAATATTTCATCTTTTTAATTTTTAAATCTCATTTCCTTGTATTGGATTTGGATAGTACCATAAACAGTACTTATTTTTTGAAGTATTTTCTAGCATTCCAAAACAGTCTAGTCATAATCCTCTTTTAGTACTTAACAGGATGGGCAGCAATAAATAATAATCTCTCAATAAAAGTTATTTTTATTAGTGTAATTTTTAAGATGTTAACCCATTGCTGCTTTTCAGAAGTTGAAGTAATTTTAGTGATGCTTTAAAATGAACTGATGTTTTATGTTTCAATTGTGACCCAAGTGCACATTTTAGAGAGCATTTTTTTATCCCAGAGGGTTATATGCTATAGGAAAAATTGAATATTTAAAGTATTTCTTTTTATTACCACTAATCAAGTCCTGCCTGGATCAGTTGATGTTACTGAACAACGAAAGCAAAGGTAGGGACACTATTCCCTGTCACCCTCTCTACTAATAGTGGCTGTTTTTACTTCATGCTTATGACTTTCAGAGTAAGATTTTATAAAACTTCACATTTGGGTGAAAATATATCTTTTTATTAAACTAGGTAAGTGTAAGAGTTCCTCCAAGAGTCTGTTTTTATAATTGAAGTTAGTCTGTCTTCATAATGAGTCATTTCCCTGAAGTGCATTTTATTCTCAAGTAATTCTGGTACATAAACTGAGAATTTATCTGCACTTTCAGCTTATTCTTTTTTAGGGAAAGTCCTCTTCATACCCAACATGACAAACATATCAAATTGTTTTTGTTCTATGGTTTCCTTAAATATTAAAACTTGTATGTATTGTTGATCTGCCTTTACTAAAGGAAGGTTGTACATTAAAAATGAACACTCTCCTATAAAGATGACCTAAGAAAGGTAATTCTTTTCATAAAGATGTTAAAAGGAATAAACAATAATTACCAGAAAATGGACAGAGTGGGATTTCAAATGGTTCTAGAAGCCCTCCTAAATTCAAATTAAGCTAAACTCTGAGCTTTTGGGATGAGCAAAAGAAGCAGAGGTGGCAGCGGGGGTTGGAGGTTTGTGGGGAGTATCCTGGGTGAATGGGGGAAGCTGTTTCAACCAGAAAGAGTCAAATAGATGAGGCATGGGGGAAAAAGAGTACTTACAGCGACTATGGGCATATGAAGGGCTTTAAGTGGAGAGACAACTGAGAAGGTTTCCATTTTAGGAAAGCTACTCTAACAGTTCTGTGGTAAACAGAACATCTGTTATATACAATCCAAGTTGGGGATGTAATGAGTACAAAGAATCAGGAACCATAGAGAACTACTTGCCACCCCCTGCAACTGTACTTACCTGGCTTTAGATTGGAGACTCAACTGAGTCCCTCCTAGGATCCCCTAATTCTGCCCTGGTGAGTAGGTGAACTGACCCTTGTTCTGGAATTAGTTCTGTATAGAGGTCTAACTTCCTCTGTTGGTTCCATTGTCCTGACCAAGATTTTATTTCCTCCAACAAGGAAATGTGGTCAAAGTCCCTTGCTCAGAAGGCTCTGGGTTATGTATTTTGTTTTCCCAAGTCTGTTAGATGCAGCATTTGTCCATTCAGCAAGTATGCATTACACACCTACTCTGTGCCTTGTAATGGGGTGGAAGGATGTCGGCCAATAATACATTCCCTCCCCCTACCCTGAAAGGAGCTCAAAGCAAAATGTTTAGAAGACAGAGCTCAACTCAGCTCAGAGTGACAGGACTGCTTTTCAGTGTCACTCTTCCCATAATTCAGAAATTACTAACTGGGTGTGCTATGGTCCTGTCAGTTGCCTTTTGTTTGCTGAAGTGTGGTAATTTTTAAAAATCTCAGGTGCTCTTTGTTTGAGCATATCACCTCTAGTTCAACAGGAGTCTCTCATTTCACCCTGACTTACAGCGCACCAACTCTGGCGCTGGCTCCTTCACCCCTGGATGCACTAGAGTGTGTCACCTCTGCCGAGCCGCCCAGAATGGGAGCAGCTTGTTGGATCTTGAAATTTCTAAGTCACTGAAAATTCCCTGGTGGGTAATTGAATCTACTTATATTTTCTTTTCCCTAAAGGGAAAACTCACCCTCTTGGGATAGGATATGTTGATAAACATAATTTTTATTGTTCCCACAAAAAATTTTTTAAATGGGTATATTTATATATTTATATTCTAATACTAAATAGATTAAAAAATTAAAAATCAGTTTTTAATGAATCATTTATATTCCATATCATGAATATTCTGGACTCTACTTGCACCATCTTCCTGTCATATTCTCCTTTAATCTGTGACTTTTAGCAATGGAATCAAGACAGATCACTGTACTCTTCTTTATAAAACTGAAAGAAAGCTGTAAACTAAAAAGCACAATTTTAGTCTTAGATTTACTTATTTCTAGAAACGCTGGTCATAAGTATAAGACAAGGATATAAAAACTGCATGTTGCATATATGTAGCACATAAACAAATTCCAATCTAGTCATAGAATAAATCTATTCCTGGGTATCTCTGAAAATGGGCATAGGTTCAGGGATCAGTGCAATATTAATGGGCACATGTGGTCTTTGACATTCACTTTGCCTGAGATTTCCATAATTTAGGAACTTCTGTCTCAACTCAAGGTGTTTGAGAGAACACATCAGACTACTTCATTAAGTTTTGAAAATGAAAACTATCAGAGATACAGTTGCTAAGCTGGTTGATTGGCAGCAAATACAGACCCACACTCCTACTCTCAGGTTAATCTAATGTATGTATCTTGCCCTTTGTCATGAAGGTTAAGTATTAGTTCACATTTGCCAAACAAATCAATTGGCAGCTTTATGTTTATGAGTCTGTACACATTATTATCCAACTTTCAACAGAAAAATAATCTGTCCATGTTTAAGAATGTCCCAGGATGGCCATCATTTAAAGTTTGCAATTTTATTTATTTTTTTTAGATTCTGAAATATTTTGACATTTTCATTTTGAAGAAATTTGGGTTTACAAACACATCACAAACTAGCCCCATTACCCATCTCCTAAGTCCCCTAAATGTCAACACTCTGCCCCATTTGTTTTCTTTTCCCATACACACTTTTTCCTGAACCATTTGACAGTGAGTTGCAGAGATGCCGCCATTTGTCTGTAATACTTGCTGCTTCCGTTGTAAACACAGACGCAGGGCAATGAGCGGCATCAGGAAACACTGATGCAACACCACAGAACCTACAGCAAACCTCACAGCTTACAGCTAGTGATTTTAAAATGAAACCAAGCACAACAAAAATAAACACACAAACTGTTAATACTAGTAAAAAAAATTCAGACCCTAAAGTCTTTCTAAACTGGAAATAGTTGATGTTAACTGTATTTTTTTCTTACATTACATAGAAATTAGTTTTAACCCATTTATCAAAAGTTTGCTCCTACTTAAGAATCACCTGTGTGGTTAAGAAATGGCTTTACTTTCAAGTGAAAGTAATGAGAAAAGCCATGAGACGATCGCAAATACTCACTAGGAGTGGGGAAAGAACTACTACACTGAATAAAAATTAAGAGAAAAGTAAAGGACAAAATGAAATTGCTTTTGATTTCATACCTTGAGTGATACTTAGTCAATGTATTGATTACATAATTGAATTTGAAGAATCTAAGAACACCAAATGCTCTTTAACTTATAAATCTTACTGCTTTTAAGTCTAAAATGATCCTCTGCCAACTAGCTTAAACTTAGTGGTGAAACTGGACTCTGAAAATTGTATTTCTGAATCTAATTTGGTAATCGAAAAGAAATGTTGGATTTTCCCATTTGTCATAGCACTTGGTGTTTATCTACTGGTTGGCTTGCTGACAGCGATCTAAAAATGGAAATGTTTAGTTATTCAATGCAGTTGTTTTCAAAGTGAGGAAATGTATGTAATATTTCTTTAGAAAATACTTTGGACAATTAAGTTTGATTTAATATAATTTAGTTTTTCCCTTGGCAGTGACACAGAATATTTTTTCTCTAGCGGTTGTTCCAAAAACCTGAGTTAGGAAAACGTTGTTAGTTTTCAATATATTTCTACTACCATTTTTCATTTTATGCAAATACTGTTGTGTGCTAGTTATAGAAAATTACTTTTAGTGCCATGTGGGTGTGCAATTAACTTTGATGCTGATGGACTGACATTTAGAGTAAAATGAGGTTATGTTCTTTTCTGGGATTGTGTGAACTATATTTCAATGCCCTTCAAGGATAAGGAGATATTTGCAATTTCTTAAATTTCTAGAGGGTTTTGTAGTTGGCCAAACTTCATTAACTGTAATTGTTGGGGTTTTTTGTTTGTTTGTTGTTTTACCATAAAAATGCACAAAGTATTTTTTCTTTAGAAAATACCAAAAAATATTCTTTTTGGCTATACTAAACATTGAAGAGATTTTATTCTGTATGACATTGTATAACTCACCATGAAAATTATTATATGAAACATAAGTTCTATCAACAGAGAGACGATTTTGTTTGAATTGTTACTTAAAAAATGATTTTACTTGTTGGCTATATCTGATTTTACTTTGAATTAGCAAATAAGGCAGATAAATTAAGATCCTTGAGGTAATGAGTGTTATGGGGGAAAAAAACTATGTTCTCATCTGTAATTTGTGTCATTAAAAATTTTTTTTTAATGTATGTATTTTAGTGAAGTATAGCCTTGTTAATTTTTTCACAATATCGGAACTCTCAGGTGTGGTTACCTTAGTTCTCTCACTACCAAAGCACCCATAATCTTCCTCCATTGTGCTCTGTGCTCTTCTGCACCCATTTCTTGCCATCCCCTCCTCTCCTGGAGGAGCTTTATTGTCAGCTTTCAAGGGTTGGTTTTAATGTTGAAAGACAATATTCTCAAAGGATGATTTGACAGTAGCCTAAGTGACATGCCTACAAGTCAGGAATTGGGGTCCTTTTGGCCACCAGTGTCACATTGTGGTCAGCTGAGTGTGGCCTTGCTCACTGGCTGGATATCATGTGTAAGTCATTACTCACAACAGTTGAGAATGCCATTTGGAAAAGTAATCCCAAAACCTTAAACATCTTTTTGTATATTTGCGTTTCTTTCTTCAATGCATTCCTCTGATTTTATTCTAGGCTCGCAGGAAGGAGGTGTTTATCCAGGAACGGTATGGGAGATTTAATTTAAATGACCCATTCTTGGCACTGCAGAGAGACTATGAAGCAGGTGCCAGCGATAAAGAGAAGAAACCAGTTTGTACCAACCCCCTCTCCATCCTTGAAGCAGTCATGGCCCACTGCAGGAAAATGCAAGAAAGGATGTCCGCACAGCTGGCTGCCGCTGAGAGCCGGCAAAAGAAGGTACTGAGACTTCCAGACCATCACCTTCTCCATAGCATGGTGGAGAAGGAAGAAAACTTCTCTGAGTCTGTTGTTCGTTCTTAAAGGTTATATTTTCAAGAGGGATAAGTACTTAGAAGTACAACACACTAACAGATTCTGGTGGCCATTTTCAAGTGTAAATCCAAAATAATACTCAACCTGAAAAGGAAGTATATCTAAGACATTATGTTTCCTATAATGGTTACTTTGATACTTTAAAATACAGGTTATTTTTTTCTTTTTGGACTTCTTTCCTAGCTCCACAAGACATGCTTAACTGTGGGTAATCTAGTAACACAGCCAGAACCCTGATTGTGTAGCGACACCCCCAGCTTTATGCAGCTTCTGCCTCATACGTTCTTTGCAATTAGAAATTATTCCTTCGTTACTTCTGTAGAGAATGAAAAGAGCATGCAGAGAATAGAATGAAAGTTTGCATGGTATATGAAATCTCACAGTGTGTCATCTTAAGGTCCTGGTTCATGTCAAACTCGCCTCTGGAGGCTGATGGCTGTGTCCGACACAGACCCGCAGGCTCCTGCTCGCATGTGTTTCATTTAAACCAGCCTCCCCCTGTCTCCCCCTCCTCCACTAGTGCACACATATTTGTTGCACGTGAGCACACCCTTCAAAGAGCCCTAAGTGTGATAAACACGTAACTGCAGTCAGAAGGAAATAATAGTTGAAATGTCCTTCCGATAGGCTGCCGAGATGACTGGCTTTCTTTATTAGCAAAGATAGTGAGGAAATCAGAGAAGATAATTCTAACAGAATCAGAAGTAATATGCAGTTCCAGCCATTATTAAAGGATATATAACAATGTTTCTAGCTCACATTTAACACCTGGTTGATAATTAACCTGAATACACTAAATATTTAGGATACTGCCACTTAATGTGTGTTTTTGCCCTGTATTTAGATCTTTGCTTTAATATATGCATGCCACTATTTACAATAGCGAAGGTATGGAAACAACCCAGATGCCCAAAAATAGATGACTGGATCAAGAAGATGTGTTACATATACACAATGGAATACTATTCAGCATTCAAAAAAGATAAACACATGCAATTCGCAGCAACATGGATGGAACTAGAAGGGATCATGCTCAGCGAAATAGGCCAAAAGGAAAAAGAAAAATATCGAATGGTCTCACTTATAACAGGAATATAGGGGAACCAAATACAAGAGCGACAATTAGAGAGATTGGGGGGAGGATTGGGGCTCAGAATGGGGGAGAGGGGAGCAAAAGGGACTGTGGTGATGGTACACGGGTGAATTGGTGGTGGGAAACCTACGGGGAATATACAGTAATGTAAAAGACACAAATAAAAATAACAATTAAAAAAATAATAAAATAAAATCTCATACCACAAAAAAAAAAAATATATGCATGCCACTGTTCTGGTATAGGTTTTGAATGAATGCAAACTTTTTCTTCAGTATGTCACATTATAGGAAACTAAGGCACTGGATAAACTCATGGAGAAGAATAGAAGGCTTTCCATGCATGTGAGACTAAATCTAAATCAAACAATTTTACTCTGGACTTTGCAAACCCTCTACATAGCCCTCCAGACAACCACTAAGGTCTCTGGAGATTTTCAGAAATCCCCACAAGCCACATAAGCAAAAGCCAGTGTATTTCAGCTGATGTCACTAAAGCTCATTTATATTTCTTGGATGAGATACATTTCAATTATGTTCTTAACCTGTCAAATGAGCTATTTCATAAAAAAGTATTTCTGGTGGGTTTTATGCTGAGTTACTAAAAATCAAGAAATACTTTTTTTCATTTATTTTATAAAAAAATGTATGCTTTCCCAAGTTTTACTTCAATTTCACATTTTTATCCATTTCTCTCATAGGAAAAAGAAGACACTCATTTCTAGCTGAATCAATGATTTTATTATCTAGCTGTTTTTTGGTTTTTTTTTTCAAATCAACTTACATCCTGTTTGTTTCTGAATGACTGGGTTAGTTCCAGCCTGGCTGGAAATAAAAGCAAATTGTTTCTCTCCTATGGGTCCTAAGAGACTAATATGAAATGAGCCAGGGATCTGTCGCTCATGTATAACAGGGATACAGGAGTCCTTTATGGTCCAATTCATTGGCTGTGTCGTCTCAGTGGAGGGGTTCTCTGATAGAATGTGTGCCCTTTGTCTTTAAAGGTAGTTTCTGATGGTTTGTACCATGTGAGTAGTTACAGTTTGTACTCTTCTCCTGTATGTTATAAAGAAAATATTCAAAATCACCAGTCATGTTTTTTAGCAACAAAATTACCTGTCACCTTTTGTTCTGCAAGTAAATATTTCAAACTAGCATCTTCATTTACCTTGCATTTAAAATCAATTGCAGCTTTAAAAATCTAAAATCAGAAAGACAAAAAAAAAATCATCATTTAAATAAATCTGGTTCTTTAAACAACGGCTGGAGTAAAAGTTGGGGAAGGTGGAGGCCACCTTACTTACAATTCAGGCATTTATTAACTGACACCAAGCATAGCTCTTTGATAATTCTAAGACATTGGGCCTGAACCCTGCCCTGGCCTCTTGAAGCAGAAGAGCTCTGTGCTCATTCATGCATTGGGTCCTGCTGAGACTACTAATAGGAGGGTTAACTGTCGGTAATTTGTGCCAAGAAAATTTGGGCAAGAGTCAATTTGGCAAATGGACTGTGCCTGTAAAGCCACTTTGAATAAGCTAATGAGTAATCAGCTTAGCCCCTTGTAATCTCCTCCCCTCTTTCAGACGGCACCCTAGGGCAGAATGATATTTGGGTTTTTATTATTTATCTTGTGCATCATCTGTTAACGAAATTTCTATTCTAATCTCTCTTTGATCATTTTATTCATACTTAGAAAGTATAATTTCTAGCCTTGAAATAGGAAAGACCTTTTAATTTGAACAGAGTCTGTAAAAGTAAGAAACCAAACTAATGTAACTGAGAAATCCAGAAGGGAATAATTTGTTTTTCACCAGTGAAAAAAATCAAGAATGACTGTCTGTTAGATGATTTGGTAGGTTATTTTGCGTGTGTGCAAATACCGTGTCCACTCACTTAAATGAAATAATTTGAGTGTTCCCAGACAAAAATAAATAAATAACATACCAAATCAAACCAAATAGAAAAATTGCAGCTTCTTCTAGGAGGCAGCTCAGCGTAACGAGGTCAGCCACAAGGCCGTAGATGCATCAGGCAGGGTTCATACTTGTGAGTAAGGAAAGCCAATGTTCGTTGAGAAAATAGGAAAAAAACTTTTACCGATTGGGTGACAGCCTGGGAGAGCGTGGCTGAGACAACTAGAGGCCTAGCTCTTTCCAGCCAGCAGCACAGACAAATGCTTGCTACAGAACTCAAGAGTGGGCGATGTTTCCACTGACGGCAGTTGGATACCGCAGTCTCCTGGCACCAGGCAGCACCTCACCGTCACTGCTCCGGTCTCAAGGGCTGTCTCCTCTGACTTGGCTCCTTTGCATCTCTCATTGTCTGTCCTAAGTGGGGTGTATCTGATTGGCCAAACTTAAGCCCCATGTCCCACTACAAGGAACAGGCAAAGCAACTACTGTGCATAGTTAGCCTTGCGGGAGTTGGGGGAGATCATAAAGTGGAGAATTCTTCTAAGATCTGAAGGGGTTTCTAGAAAACTGAAGAAATGACACTTGGGCTAGAAAGGAACAATCATCATTCCGTTCAATTTGTTTCTTATGTCTTTTCCTGTTATAAGTAGCTGTACTTTTCTTCTCTCATTTGTGTTTGTGCTCTTTGTTATATAATGGTTGCTTTATAACTTACATAAATACATTTTCGTTTTAAGTTGCTTTCCACACTTTCATTCCAAGAGAGCATGGTGGAGAAACATCTAAAATAACATTTTAAGAAGAGATTTTGGGATTTTATATATGAATGATTTCAGCTTATTCCTAAGTCTTTTTTGTATAATTCAGTGTTACATTTCAAGAATGTGTTCTGAGTCCCAGGAGCATTGCTGAGTCTTAAGGGGGAGCTGGAGACTGAGGGCTGTGGCTTTAAGCTGAGATGTGAGGAGAGGAGAAATGGGCTTTAGTTGGCTTGGTCCAAGTCTTGCATTCTGACTCTAGAAACTAGGTCCACACTCCTGACTGGTAACTATAGCCCCTGTGGGGAGGGGGGATTGAATATATCTTATTGTTAAATACTTGTTTACCAGAACTGGCCAAGTGGGGGTAGAGATTGATCAGGTAGAGAAGGAGACAAGGATGCAATGAATGTTAAAAGATTTGGGAGGAACTAATAAGGAATACAGTTAAACGTCATAAGAGCAGTGTGTGGTGGTGACAAACATATACTCGGCTTTCTCATTTTACAAATGGACATAGCTGCGTACTGCTCTGTTTTCCACGTCGAATTAAATCTAATTGCCTTTACATTGCTGCTCTGTTCCCACCTACGTAGTTTTCCCTCTCATTCTGTAAAAACATTTGTTTGGGGCTTCTTCATTCAAGGCTCCCAGTCTGGGTGCTATTCTTGGAGCAGCCACCCACTTGCTCACTACAAGTGGAGCTGTGTTAGTTCCCCTGAGCTCTTCCATATGAGCCATGCTTTGTGCAGAGGGTTTGGTGCTACTGCTCCATGCAGAATTCCCTTCAGCTTCTATGTGAGTGTGGTTGTGAGTAGGCAAAAACTGGACGTCAGTAATCTGTGTATTAAGAAGTCTTGATGCCTTTGTATGCATGTAGTAGCATGCAGTTGAATTGGGGGGGAGGGTCCTCTATCCTTACCTCTACCCATTAGGTCCACAGCCTCTGGAGCACTGCCCAGAATTGTCCCAGATTTGGCCAAGAGCCCGTTTAAACTGATTTTTTTGATAGATTCCCCCATCACACTTTAAGCATTTCCTTACTTTCTTGGAGCAAGATATTCTGGAGTCATAATTTCCCTGTCCAACTACAGGAATTAGCTATTATTCCCTGGGGGTGCTAGTTTCCTTTTAAAGGAGCAATGGCATTTAGAAACAAATTACAGCTAGGAAATTATGTATACTTATTATATCCATATTTATATATTTACACAAATACATATAAACTTATTTGTATATCTCTTTACATCAAACCATGGTTCTTACTTATTTTGATACCTCAGATTTGAATTCAAAACCATAGGGTTCATTCTTGTCCTTTCTCTACTTAAAACTTTTCCAACAGTAAGAAACCTGACTTTGACTATACTTCAGTATATTTTATTTGCTTATTTACTAAAGCCTAGAACACACAGAGAGGAGTTTCAGAATTGCTAATCCACACCACTATAAAAAGCAAACATGCAAACCTGGAATTCATTAATGTTTATACTACAAGGAAAGCTTCACATGAAATGAAAGTTATATATTTTAAGTGTCCTGCCTGATGAGTTTTAAAGTGGATACACTTGTATAATCAGTACCTCTTGAAATACAGAATATTTTCTTCACCACAAAAAATTTCCATGCGTACCTCCCCAACAAATCTCTTCTCCAACCAAGGCAACCAATGAACACATTTCTGATCTTTTCCTCACGGCTCAGTCTTCCTATACTTCAGGTAAATGATGACTATAGATAATAAGTCTCAGATGCAGCTGCTCGAAATATGTTTATCAAAATTTTGGGTATTCCAAAATTTTCCATTTCCATATTCAGTTTGCACACATAGAAATGTCATTGAATCTATAAACTAACTTGATGAAAATTAACATCTTAACAAAATTGTCTTCCATGATCATCGTATTTTTCTCCACTTCATTGGGTCTATGTAATTCTTTTTAAAGTCACTTTATTTTCAGGGTGGTGGTTTTCTATGTCTTGTTGGATTTACTCCTAAGAATTTTGTATTTTAAATCACATTAATTTTTTTTGAAAGGCTTGTTACTAGTTACAGGTTTTCAATTGATTTTTGTGCACTGACATTGCATCCTGTGACCTTGGTGAACTGCCTTATTAGTTCTAGCAGTTGTTTTATAAGTGGCATATGATTTCCTAGGTAAACAAACATGTTACCTGTGAATAGACTCTATTTTAATTCTTTCTTCTCAAATTGCCTGTCTACCTGCCTGCCCCTCCCGCCCTCATCCTTCGCACTAACTAGTACCTCCGGCACAGGTTGAATAGAAACAGTGAGAGTGAACTTGAGTACCTTTTTCTTTCCTTAGGGAGAAAATCTATTCACTGTAAAGTATTAATATGATGTTAACTGTGAAAGACAAACACACACACACACACACACACACACACACACAGACAGAGAGAGAGAGAGAAAGAGAGAGAACCATGTATCTCATTGAGGTTTTAATTTTTGAGGTTTTTATCATGAGTGGGTTTTGAATTTTGTAAAATGTTTCTAGTCCTCTATTGGTCTGTATTCTTTTGATATGATGGATTACATGAATTGATTTTCAAATATTAAACCAACTTGGATTCCTAAGATAAACTTCAGTAGGTCACCTTTTATTACTTTCCATGTTGTTTGATTCATTTGCATATGGAGTTTCATGTCAGTATATATCAATGACATTATTTTGTATATTTTTTAAAAAAATATGGTTTTGAGACGAAGGTAATTCTGGGTTCATAAAGTGAATTGAAAGCATTTCCTCCCCTGTTTTCTGAAAGGATATGTATAAGTTTGGCATTGTTTATTTTTTTGTTAGTGTTAGCAGAAGTCATCAGTTAAGCCAATTGAGCTATGAGTTTGTTTTGGGGAAAAGGTTATACTTGTGAATTCAGTTTCTTTAAAACAGATATAAAGCCATTCTAACTTTCTATGCCATTTTATGTCAGTTCTAAATGTTGTGTATTTTCAGAGGAATTTGGTTTGTTGAATTTGTTGGCCAAAAATAGCTGTTACCTTCTTAATATTCAGTAATTATATTCCCTCTGTTATTCCTTGTATTTGTAATTTGTGTTTTCCGTATATTCTTTATCTGACACTCTGAATGTTTAACAGTATCAATCTTTTAGGTGAAAGGCAACTTTAACACTGTTAATTTGTCTATCATTTATTTCTTATTTATTTCATTTCTTTATTCTTTCCTACAGTTTGATTTGTTTTAATTTGCTTTTCCTAGTTTCTTAAGGTGAAACAAGATTATTAGAGACAGTTCTTTTCTAATGTAAACATTTAAAGATACAAATTTCTATCCTCTGTTTAGCCACCTTTATATACTCTTTTCACCCCATCCCACAAATTTTGGTATGATATGTTGTTTTTATACAGCCCAAAATACATTCTAATTTCCTTTGTGATTTTTTTTCTTAAAACCTTGTACTTTTTAAAAATGTTTTGATTTTGGATTGTTCTTAACTTCTTAAGCTGTATTTATAATTTCCGCTGTGGCTAGAAAACATCCCGTGAGATGTTAGACTTTATTTTTTTTTTAAGATTTATTTATTTCTGCATACAAGCTGGGGTGTAGGCCAGAGGTGTGTGTGTGGGGTGTTGGCCAGTGAGGGGATTCACCAGAGACAGTGGGGAGCAGAACAGGGAGATTGACTGAAATACATTGTTGAGGGGAGCAGGTGAGGCAGGAGAGGTCCGCTGAGACATGTGGGAAGCTCCCTGGCTGGGGAGCGAACTCGTGCTGCAGTGGCTGCCAATAGCTTCATAGGGCTGTGACTTAACCTGTTGTGCCACCAGGGAGGCCTGACTTTAGACTTTTAAACTAATTTTTGCTTTTAAAAGCTCGGCAAGTGCATCTGAAAAGACCATCTTTGTAGTTTTGGGGCACTGTTAGTTTGTTGTATTTGAAAATGTCAGTTAGGTCAGGTGGTTTTTAAAGTGTTACTCAGACATAGCTACTATGTACTTCCATGAAAGAAGATAATACTATTTTACTTCTCCCTGTATTCCTGGCAATTTTTGCTTCATATATTTTAGAGATGATAATTCAGTCATCATTTACATTGTAGTTTATATGTAACATAGCTATATCTGCTTTCAAATTTTTTGGTTTTGGCAGTTTTCCTGTAATGTGACGAGGTGTAATTTTCTTTATGTTTATTCTGCTTTGGGATTGTGGAACTCCCTGGATTTGTAAGTTTATTGTTTTTTTTTTTTTTAAACCAAATTTGTTAAATTTCTGGCCATTTTTTCTTAATATATTTTTCTTCTCTGTTCTCTTTCTTTCCTCCTTTTACATATCCAGTTATGTACGAAACAACAACTCTGTGTTGTTTCATAGGTCACTGAAGTATTTTTCCTTTTTATTTTAACCATTTTTATTGTGTTCCTCAAATGGAATAAATTCTTTTGCTTTATCTCCAAATTCATTGACCTTTTTATTCTGTTCTCTCAAATCTGCCATTAAACCCATTCAGTGATTTTTATCCATTTTATGTATTACACTTTTCACTTCTAGATTTTCCTTTTTTAAATTTCCATTTCTATGCCAAACTCCCCTTATGCTGTGACCACATTTTCTTGAAAATGGCTGCTTTGAAGTCCTTGTCTGCTAATTCAATTTGCATCATCGTAGATCCAGTTTCTGTGACCCACATTTCTCTTTACAATGGATCACTTAAAAAATTCTTTGCATACTAGTCAGTTTTTAATTATGCTAGATATTATGTATATGATGCAGAAATTCTAGATTTTGTTATCCTGTGAAGAATATATTTTGTTCTAGCAATCAACCTGGTTAGAGTTCTACTAAACTCTGTCACTGTGCAGTTGGTAAGAGCTGAAATTTTTTCCAGTTCTCTCCACCGTTCAGAAGCCAAATCTGAATCATTACAGAGTCTCCCCCATGAGCGTGTAATTGAAGAATCAACCAGGAATGCTGGGAGGATTAACTGTGGCAGCCCAGTCCCACCCTCAGACTCCTAGTGGGTGTATAAGGGGTGCTTTTTCTTGAGCATCTGCTGCCACTGCTGTTAGGACAGGGAACTGCCTTCACTTGAAAAGCTATGCAAGGGCAAGTGTACTCCCCTCCTATTTCTACCACTTTCATTGCTTTCCAAAACCTCAAAAAATTACTTTTTCATATTTTTTCGCAGGTTTATAATTATTATTAAAGACAGTCTATCTGGAGATACGCTGTTACAGTCTAATAAAAGTTACCCATTAGTGGTAGTGGATCTTTCTCTGATACACTTTGTTGAATTATAACCCTGTCTAACTTAGAAAAGCATCCATCTTTTTGTTTAATATGGTTGATTCTTTAGATCCTTTTTTGCCTCTACATGTGTTTTCAGAGGAATAAACATTGTACAGAGTGACCCATTTGAAAATAGCTGTTATGTTATGAATTGTTACTGCCAGACACAATGGTGTGTGCTTTACATGCATTGCCTCATTTAATCCCGTAATCACCATTATTGCCCTGTTGTGCAGAAAAGAAAACCAAACAGAATTGGTCTTTAAAGAGAAAACTTATTACCAAGATCACACAGCTAAGAGGTCAGAGCTTCTCCCTACATTTCTTAATCTCTTAAACAATAATTTTATCTCAGCCAAATTTATCAAGAAATATTTCGAATACAAAAATTATTTTTTAATATGGGAGCATGTTTATATACTGTTTAGAAAGAACTAGATGAGAGGGGGGTATTGAATATTTATAAAGAGCAGAGTGATAACGGATGGAGCAAGTCTCTGAAGTGACAGGAGAGCATTAAGTTAATTGCTGAAGCACGTCTGACCTTTAACAGATGGAACCTTTCTCCCTTAGAGTGGAGGAAAGGACATATGGGTTGGTGCGGCTATAAAAAAGCTTAAGGGAAGAGACAGGATGTAGAGGAGAGTGGGTCCAAATTTCTTTTTTTAAAAAAATATATTTTTATTGTTATTTATGTCTTTTACATTTTGTATTCCCCTTGGGTAGCCCACCACCAATTCACTCGTGATCCATCTCCATGGTCCCTTGTGTTCTTTTCTATAAAAGAATCTCTTAGGGTAGACAGTGAGCCAATCGGATGGTCTTTGGGTCAAATTTTAGGCAGAGGTCTAACTTTCCCTGCAGTAAACAGAACTTAGAACGCAGTTGAGTTTGGAGTTAAGACTTTGTTAGGTGCATAATTTGTGTGGTTTCCTCTCTGCTCTGCTTTTGGTGGTAAGATTACAAAAAGGCTTAGTCCGAGAGAGGATTTACAAAGCACAAATGATGGGAGGACAGTGATGGAAAAGAATTGTGGGTGCATTTATAGTAATACAATTTTCTGTTTAAATATCTGAAATTAGTTTAATTGATCTGTAGGAAGCTGATCTACAGTGTGATTTTGAAGTGTAGGATGAAGGTTATCATCTTTAAAAAAAAAAAGTGTGATGGCCCACCATGGAGAAATGTCATGGGCAAGATGTAGGATGTGGTGAGAAAGGCTTGACGAGTGGAACCCTGAGTGATAACATGATTCTGACACTGATTAACCATATGACATCAGGGGAATTCCTAACTTGGCCTCAAGTTATTTGGCAGTCCTTGAAGTCCTACAGGACACCATTTTTCTGCCTTCAGCAATCAATCATGAAATTCATACTTTAAAAATAAGCTGAAAATGGGCCTAGTTTGTGCTTTTTTTAGATTGGTAAAAAAGTTCATGGGGGCTAATGTATAATATCTTAAAACTGTCTTTATGTGTATCCCTCCCAAGAATGCATTTGGAGGAGGTAAATGTACTTTATTAATAAGTCAAATGTTCTGTGTAGCACCCGGATGACTAATATCTTCATATATAAATCCTGTGCATGACACACTGTTGTTCCCCAAATCTTACTTAGCCTACTATAAGTGGCATATGATTTCCTAGGTAAACAAACATGTTACCTGTGAATAGTCTATTTTAATTCTTTCTTGTCAAATTGCTTGTCTACCTGCCTGCCCCTCCCTCCCTCATCCTTCGCACTAACTGGTACCTCCAGCACAGGTTGAATAGAAACAGTGAGAGTGAACTTGAGTACCTTTTTCTTTCCTTAGGGAGAAAATCTATTCACTGTAAAGTATTAATATGATGTTAACTGTGAAAGACAAACACACACACACATACACACACACACACACACACACACAGAAAGAGAACCATGTATCTCATTGAGGTTTTAATTTTTGAGGTTTTTATCATGAGTGGGTTTTGAATTTTGTAAAATGGTTTCTAGACCTCTAGTGGTCTGTGTTCTTTTGATATGATGGATTACATGAATTGATTTTCAAATATTAAACCAACTTGGATTCCTACGATAAACTTCAGTAGGTCACCTTTTATTACTTTCCATGTTGTTTGATTCATTTGCATACGGAGTTTCGTGTCAGTATATATCAATGACAATATTTTGTATATTTTTTAAAAAATATGGTTTTGAGACGAAGGTAATTCTGGGTTCATAAAGTGAATTGGAAGCATTTCCTCCCCTGTTTTCTGAAAGGATATATATGTTTGGCATTGTTTATTTTTTTGTTAGTGTTAGCAGAAGTCATCAGTTAAGCCAATTGAGCTACGAGTTTGTTTTGGGGAAAAGGTTATACTTGTGAATTCAGTTTCTTTAAAACAGATGTAAAGCCATTCTAACTTTCTATGCCATTTTATGTCAGTTCTGAATGTTGTGTATTTTCAGAGGAATTTGATTTGTTGAATTTGTTGGCCAAAAATAGCTGTTACCGTCTTAATATTCAGTAATTATATCCCCTCTCTTATTCCTTTTATTTGTAATTTGTGTTTTCTGTATATTCTTTATCTGTGTGTATATATATATTTTCTTTATTACCAAAACAGACCTTTCTGAAGTGTGCTTTGACTTGAGGCATCCAATTGCTGTTCTTTTCTAAAGTCAACTTTAATAGAGTTTTCAAAATCCTCTGATATAATGTAGATTTTTTTTGTGAGATCATTTACATCTATTTTCTCATTTTAATGAGTCTTTAATCTTTCATGTTGCAGCACATTTTGTGATAACCCAAACCATGTAGTTGTCAAAAAATGCAAAAAAAAAAAAACTCACAAAAGTGCTTCTTTTGGCTAAAAAGAATTCTGTGCATATTAATCAGGGCTTCCCTATGGGTTTCTTTCAGCTGGAGATGGAAAAGCTTCAGCTACAAGCCCTTGAGCAGGAGCACAAGAAGCTGACCGCCCGCCTGGAGGAGGAGCGCAGCAAGAACAAACACGTGGTCCTGATGCTGGTCAAGGAATGCAAACAGCTCTCGGGCAAAGTCATAGAAGAGGCCCAGAGGCTCGAAGAAGTAATGGCCAAACTCGAAGAGGAAAAGAAAAAGACGAGCGCATTGGAAGAGGAACTCTCTACCGAGAAACGAAGAAGCATAGACATGGAAGCTCAGATGGAGAAACAACTTTCTGAGTTTGACACCGAACGGGAACAGCTTCGTGCCAAGCTGCACCGAGAAGAAGAACACACCACTGACCTCAAAGAGGAGATAGACAAGATGAAGAAAACGATTGAGCAACTGAAAAGAGGAAGTGACAGCAAACCAAGCCTGTCTCTCCCCCGGAAGACAAAAGATAGGCGTTTGGTCTCCATATCAGTGGGAACAGAAGGCCCTATGACCAAGTCTGTTGCTTGCCAGACAGACCTAGTGATAGAAAGCACTGACCCTGTGAAGAAGCTGCCTTTGACGGTGCCTCTAAAGCCTTCCACAGGAAGCCCCCTAGTTTCTGCAAATGCAAAAGGGAGTGTGTGCCCCAACACCACATTGGTGAGACCAGGTATTGAGAGGCAGACTTCCCATGGTGACTTGATGGGCTCCACTCTGCCCGCCGTCCCCCCTCCAAGTGCACACAGAATTGAGGAAAATGGACCAAGCACTGGCTCAACACCTGATGTAACAAGTAGCACGCCACCCCTCCCCAGTAACGCTGCCCCTCCCGCCGTGCAAACACCAGGCACAGCTCCCCAGAGCTACTCACAGGCTCCGCCTGCGCACAGTTTACATTCACCGTGTGCCAATGCATCTCTGCATCCAGGTCTAAACCCACGCATCCAAGCAGCAAGATTTAGATTTCAGGGCAATGCCAATGACCCAGACCAAAATGGAAATACCACCCAAAGTCCTCCATCAAGAGATGTCTCTCCTACAAGTCGTGACAACCTAGTGGCCAAACAGCTAGCTCGGAATACTGTGACCCAAGCACTGTCAAGATTTACAAGTCCTCAAGCAGGAGCGCCCCCAAGGCCTGGAGCGCCCCCTACGGGGGACGTTGGTCCCTACCCTCCTGTGGGCCGGACCAGTTTAAAGACTCCTGGTGCAACACGAGTTGACAGAGGAAACCCGCCTCCTATCCCTCCAAAAAAGCCAGGGCTCTCCCAAACTCCTTCTCCCCCACACCCCCAGCTCAAGGTTATTATGGATAGCAGCAGGGCCTCCAGCGCAGGGGCCAAAGTTGATAACAAAACTGTAGCTTCGCCTCCTTCCAATTTGCCACAAGGGAACAGGGTAATAAATGAGGAGAATCTCCCTAAATCATCCTCCCCTCAGCTGCCACCAAAACCATCCATAGATTTAACTGTGGCACCTGCAGGCTGTGCCGTTTCAGCCCTGGCCACGTCTCAGGTGGGTGCCTGGCCTGCTGAAACCCCTGGACTGAACCAGTCTGCATGTTCAGAGAGTTCCCTTGTCATTCCCAAAGCCATTGCCTTTTGCTCTTCCATAAGTCCTGTTAGTGCCTCATCCTGTAGAACAGGTGCCTCAGACAGCCTCCTGGTAACAGCATCAGGTAAAGGGATTGAAATATTATACCCATTTTTAAGAATGTGGCCTGTTCTCTCACTTGCCTCCATTTCCTTCACATTGCCTGGAAACTTTTTTTTTTTTTAATTTGATACTTTTTGCCCTTATTTCTGTCTTTCTTTTTTTTTTTTTTTAAGTTTTCTTTGAAGGCTCCGGGGTATGGTGATTCATCTTGCTATATGAATTGTGGTTTAGTTATGCTAAGTGCTTTCTTCTTTTAAAATAACCTGAAAGTAGTGGTTTGGAGCACATGGAGACCATTAATTTAGAGAGACTAAAGCATTTCCATGGGAGGAAAGATTACTCCTTCCTTTTAAATATTTATCTCACTAGACTTCCATATTAGCGTGGCATCACCAGACAGTATGTGTTCAGTTCTGTCCCTTCTGAGATGACATTCTAAAGGATTCTTTCCTGTAGCAGCAACACTACAGTCTTCCCTGGGTGAGCAAATTGATTAGATTTGTTCTGACATGGATATAGTCTGTTTTAATATGAGTTTGCTGTTGTGTTTTAACCTCAAAAAGAGAACATGTCTATTTATAAACATCAGTTCTATGTTTAGTTTATTTCAAAACCTTTCTCTGTTTAAGCTGCTGTTTTCCAACCTTTGAGGAAAGGTGGGGAGCAGAGCATGTGGGGTGTATAGGAAAAGGTTTCCGTGGCAGATATCATTTACGAAGTTACTGAATCTGGGGCTCTTGAACGAAAAGGTCTAGAAAGAACTGGAGTTTCTCCTTTTGTCCTATGGCACTAGACAAGAGGGTGCCGCTTACTTACCTGACTGGATTGACTCTTCGCTGAGTAAATAAGTGTGGCTCTAATATAATGTTACAGTCTCAAAGTTCTGCTGAAACCTGGGAGGTCTCTGCCCATGAGATCTTAGTGGAGAGCAGAGACTGTTGGTACTAGTGCAAGGAAACATGAATTAAAGGTTTTAGGTGTGTGCTATTTAAAACTTAGTTGGGGAAAAGGGGAATGAGAAAATCAGGTGGTACTGTACTTGTTAATTATCAGGTAATGAGAGCAGCACACTAGGACTTATGTAGTAATTATAAGCTGTCTCTTTGAAACTAAGCTGCTTGAGAGTCTAGGTTCATATTTTGAGGGGCAAAATGGGGAACGAGAAACAGCACAGACATGGATGTCAGTCAGGTCTGCATCGCATCGGTTCTTCTATTTACAGCTGAGGATTTTGGTGATTTTTCTTGAACTGAGCAAGCTTTCTCTTTTAATCTGGAGCTTGTGGACTTATATTAGGATCGACACTATACTGTGAAAGGAGCTTGGTGTTGCACTTAAGGTCATGTGAGTGATGAATACATAAAGGTGATGTTAATGCTTCAGGGGTGTTGAAATTTTCTTTTAGAAATCTTGTTGATGAATTTGTGTAATGTTGAAAATATTCTTTAGGAACTGACTTTAGTATTACTTTGTGATACTTTTACAGCATTCAACATGCCATAGTTTTTGTCCCAAAGAATATTACTGAACTGAACAGCCCTTCTCACAGCCTAAAATGATGTTGACTGATTCCTGTGAATTGAATCTTTCTCAAAGGGGGAGTTTTTGCCATCATTCAGGAGAACCAGAGAATGTGCTGTTAGGTCTTAAGACAGTCTCACAGCACAACTTTAAAAAAAAAAAAAACTCAAACAATGTCAGCGCTGTTGACATAAATGCATGGATTGTAAAACAAAATATTTCCCAGGATATATAAATTTTAACAGTTTCTTAAAAATACAAGACCATCTTTGCTTTGATTCCTTGATGCTTTGCCAGTTGTTGCCTTGATAATTACTGTGGTCCAGGGTTCAGCTGCTAATACCCTTTGGTTTCTGTGGAAAAGCTTTAAAACTAGTATCCATGACTGAGAAATATTTTTGTCAGCAAGATTTTAAGTTAACCTTTAAAGACAGATTTCATAATCCATTATATATTCACCAGACTGTCCTGCCTAAGATACAGTAGAATTTTGGATAAAGGCGCTATAAGCCCTCTGAAAAATACCCTATGCTTATGTCCAGAGAGCAAAAGGGTATAATTAGTGAGACTAAAGAAATAGCCGATGAAGATCCATGAAATTGGTTCCTCATTTTCTAGTCTGATTCTCAGAACTGCAGGACTACCTCAGAAGGGATAACCGGTTTCTATGCCATGTGATTGAGATGTGGCTTATCGGGGGAAATGAAGGCAATGCAAGTTGTCAGTAACCATTTACTGAGCATCTAGTCTGTTCGGGGAATCAGTCTGTTATTACAGTTAAATGAGGGAGGTATGTAACTTAACTGTGGGTGTAGGTCAGCCTAAACTTTCCAAAGGCGGTACAGAATTCAACTGGCTTCCATATAGATTGCCTTACTTTTGCCTTTTTTGTCCTTTGCAACTAGAGTGCACCAGCGTTCTCTCCATTCTGCTTCTTAACCTATCTGTGCCTAGGTGAGTTTGTGCCTCTCCAGATCATAAGCTCATTGAAGGGTATTAATCTTCTAAATAGCCACTAATGTCATCGTGGTTGGTAAGAGCAGTGTATAGAGACAGAGCACATCGGCCCCATACCTGTATTTCGGTGACACAAAAAGCACTGGGTTGAATATAAAAATTCAAGGTCAGTCCATTTCTGGCCCTCTCCAGTGTCACCCTGAAGAGCAGATTCTCTCAGTCATTAATTTTCCATCTCAGAATGAAAACAACAAACCAAATTAAAAAGATTTGTTAAACTAGTTCCAAATTAAAAAGATTTGTTAAACTTGTCTTTTGGATTTTAAAACAGATCACTACCTCTCTGTCCTTGGAGAGCCTCTAGATTCCATGATCTTTCAAATTGTGTTTCTGTGTCAGCTGATACCTGACATACAATTATAATTAAATTAAAGCGCCAAGGAGAATTGGTGCAATCAGAGATACCATTTTAATGAATGGTAAATTACCTTAGCTTTATTAGCAACTTTTATGGCCAAATGTTCAATTTAAATAACATTTTAAATTCTCAATGAATTAGGATTTCTTGTTCCTCCTGAACTGGTCACATGAACACATTTTAACAGTTAGATGCACAGAAACCTAAATCAGAAATCACCCCAGGCAACTGAATTTCCATACCCTTGGATCTTTTTTTTTTTCTGTTTGGTGTTTTGATTTTTTTAAAATGGATTTTACTTAATTTGGTTCAGACTTTTTTCCTTATACATACATTTCGAAAATGGTCCTCCATATATGATTGGATTAAAGGCTAAATCAGAAAATGAGATTGACCTAAGCTGTGACATTAACCTTCTCCACACTCTGAAGCTGATGCCAGAAGCTGTTCTCAACTCCTTTCCCTCTGCTGTTGCACGTCCTGTCTGCTCCCCTCTTCGCCGCATGCTCTGGAGATGCTCACCTTGACTAACGATTGCATATGTCACTACAAATTCGAATGACCATTCTCTAACATCATGAGAGCAACTGTATGATCTCAAGTCTGTGCTGTCATTACTTAACCAGTTAACTAAATATTACCATTTTTATCAATGGCAGGAATTTCAAATGAGCAGTCAAGTCTCATGGTGAAGTTTTATTTTCCCATACTTGCAGCAGGACTTATTGAAAGAAATTAAGCTCATATGTGCTAGAGAAAATTGGAAGTGATAGTAGAGATATTATACTTAAAGAATATTTAGTATCTATACAGCTTTTTCTTTTGTCAAAGATTTTAGGAATCAGACCGTAGTCCTTTAAGAAAATACATACATTCTGCTGTAGTTTTGCTTAACAGTGAACTATAAAACTCTTGAGTGGTATAAAGAATGCAAAATATTTGAAGAACACATTTTATCTTTCAGATTGGTCAGCCTGAACAGTAGGGTTTCCCCAAATTTTTTTTATCCGTAACTGAATATTTCCTATAAGGCAGTTAAAATTTATTTGTCCTCCAAAGCCTAGAATTACAGTGAAGAAAAATGACAAATAACAAACCCCCAAAGAATAGCAAACAGTTTAATAGATACCTATTGATATTCTTTAATGGATATCAATAACCACAACTCTTTGGAAGAGATAGAGGGAGGTGGAGGGAAATGGGTATAGCCAGAGGGCTGGGGGTTGCAGAGTGAATTGGGGGGACAGTGGGAGAGAGGGACAGGCAGGCATCCACCCCTTGCTTGAATCAAATTCCTTCCTATTCCACAGAAGACCAGTGCGATGCCTTTACATTGCCTTTGTGTTTGCTTTGCAGTCAAGGTTTAAACCTTGGTGTTTATAATTTCTGTTTTATCATCCATTTCTAATAAGTACTGATTTAATTTTTGTGGGCTTGTTTTTTTGTTTGTTTTTAAGAAAATACAAAAGGTAAAATGTACCAGAGAGGAGCCTTCTTGTAAGTATGAAGTAAAAATACTCTTTTTGTAAGAAGAGCTAATAAATATCAGTGGGAAAATATCATAGAACTTAGATAAATATTTAACTGTATGAGCATTTGAATTTTCTGTCATTGCAGTCTCAGGGTAAAAACAATAAATTATCCATGGACCCGAATAATTGATTATGAAAATATATACTATCCAGCTTTTAATAAGAGGTCTAATTTTACATGTTTTGGGGACTTTGTTCAAAGAATGCTTAAAATGCTGAGAAATGCTTTGATATACACCTTTTTTAATATTTATTAAGATAATTAAAGGTCAGTAATTTAAGATTCGTTTGTAAGAATTTTTTACATTTTATTATGACACCCATGTATTTAGAATTTTATACTGATGTCAGTGTGCAGGAAGAATAAAAGATCCACCGATTGTATCTTGCTACAGAGAATGCTGCCAGATATAGGTAGAAAGTGTACCCTGAAGAGTGAGTCTGTACATCTGTGTCCCCCTAGACATACCAGCATTACTTTGGGGTATTTGGGTCTCCATAAGGAAGAAAGTAAAATGACTTATTTTGAAAGTTAATTGTATTTAAGCCTAAAATACACAGAATATATATCACATTAAATAAACATTTTTACTTTACTGTTTTTACAGCCTTTTGATCAAGGAAGAATTCAGAAAATTTTCCATGCTATTTGCAGTCGACTTCACATACTTAACAGATTCTCTTCTAAAGCTGCTAAATACTGATGAGAAATACCTAACTATAATAAC
Organism: Scalopus aquaticus; assembly: GCA_004024925.1. Lineage (NCBI taxonomy): Eukaryota > Metazoa > Chordata > Mammalia > Eulipotyphla > Talpidae > Scalopus > Scalopus aquaticus. The sequence goes on along the minus strand of PVIJ01006964.1, from coordinate 35,049 downwards.
TTTTATGATTTTTGTTAAAACCATATGGTAGAGTGTCCTGTTTTGTTGACTGATTAAGTTTCTGGTACACATGTTGTAAAGATGGCCAGATGACAAAGTCTTCAAAATTGTGCAGTGAATATTTGTGCTGGTATATTCTAATCCAACTGTCTATGTTGAACTTCTGTGACCTCTTGAGACTGATGAGTGATTTTTCTCTCCCCCTATATTTCTATTCCCAAGTAAGGGAATTCAAGGAATATAAATGGATTTCTTGACAGTATTTGATCCATCTTAATGGTTTATGTGAAATATATAATTAAGGACCATGGAAAGCTTGAAAGGGGGAAATTTCTATTTCTTAAAACAATTTCTGTCTTATACCTGCAATTATTTGTTTAGATTTTCAGATTGATACTGAAATTAAGGGAATCCTATATATAATTTTAAGATTCAAATTGTTTTTGCCATCTTGAGGAAATTGGACTTTTAAAATGAGACCGCCATCTTAGTTTCCTAAAGCCAATCACAACTTTAACCCTTATCTGTGTGAGACTGACAACTAAAAATAATTTGTCACTATGTATGTTAATTAAATTGGTAGAAGATAAAAGATCTGACTTAACAATAGAGACTTGTGCTAAGTAAATATTAACAGATTGATAATGTTAGCAACCACATAATCCTCTAGGGATACGTGTTCACGTGTCTGTGTGTGTGTGTGATTCAGAAAGGAGTAGGTAATATCTGTCTTTTCTCCTTGCTCCTACTGTCTAACTAGGGTCACTTTAACCCACAGGCTGGTCACCCTCCCTAACCCCTTTGCTAATGAGTGGTGGTCCTGCCCCCCTGGCTGGCAGGCCCACCCTTCTTCAGCAAGCTGCTGCCCAGGGAAATGTCACTTTATTATCAATGCTGCTTAATGAAGAAGGACTGGACATTAATTACTCCTGTGAAGATGGCCATTCTGCCTTGTATTCTGCTGCTAAGAATGGACATACAGGTAAAGAGGGTGGAACGGACCTCATTCTGTATGCATTAGCAAAAGGATGGCACGTGAAAAGCACTTGTGACTATTGTTATAAGCGAAAAATTCATTTGGTTTCAATTTCCTTTCATATGTAGTAATGGACATTTTTCCCCCATGAGATTTAAAAGATTTTTGTAACTATTAAAAAAAATCCAAATTTTACAGTTGGTGTAGTAATGTAAAATTTCACTGCAGCTAGTAAAAAGTAATGTTTGTTTTATGCACAAAGAAATGTAATTATGTCTGTAGAAATTTTAGGTCTAGTAACTATAAAGTGTGCTTTAGAAAAAGTCTTCCATCTGTGATCACTTTGGTCAAGACAAAGTAGCCCTAATTTGTCTGCTAGAAATTCCTGATGTGTCTGAAGTCCAAACGGTTGGTTCAGTGAGGGAAAGTTTTTGTAGTTAGGAAAGGTTATGGGTCTAAAGTTGTTCTGTATGTGGAACTTGGTTTTTTTAAGAGAAGTGAGAAAAAGCTATAAAAAGATTTACCGATGAGAGGTAGGAATTATTCTTGTTCCTTAAAATGCAAATCCTGTAGTCAAATATGCTAAAACATATGGCAGTACAAAAAAAAAGATGATTTGACTGCAAAGGCAAAGTCAAGTAGCACTGCACAAGTAAGTTTTGTGATTGTTGATTTATTCAAATTTATTCAAATTCAAAATGTCTTCCCTGGAAGTTTTCAGAACTTCATTGTGTTTGAATGAACCAAATGGAATATTCTGGTAAGCTTAGGAAATAGTATATTATTTTAAATGTTTTTTGGAATTCTTTGCTTTAAAAACACTATAGAAACATTTTAATATAGGGAAATTGAATCCAGTAAATAACACAAGAAATGTGGCCTAAGTGATATTTATATCAGTCATAAATTACTCTGGCTTCTTATTCATGGAATCAGTTTGATTACCACAAGAAAACATTATAAAGATTAGAACATCACAAAGTAAAAATTTATTTAAATGCAAAGACTGCCATTTGAATTTGGTTCTCTATCCAATAACCTTATCCAGTATAGGATGGTGGAAAAATCTGGTAAAGCATCTTTTTGACACATGACAGTCCTTTCCCTCATCAGCCACTCTTCTCAAAAGAGCAAAAAGAAAAAAAAAAAACAAAACAAGTCTTAGTTGGTGAGTCTAGGGTATTACAAGTCCTGGGGAAAAGAGGCTGCTTTACATGTAAAGCAATCTCACATCGTCATGATAGAACTGAGATGAACGGTGTGTGGGAGCAGTCCTTCGGGTTCAGTATTGCTCCCCAGTGTGTATAGGATTCGCTCATCATAACTCTAAGTGGAGAATTTAAATGGTTCTCTATTAAAATCCACAGACTGTGTGAGATTGCTGCTGAACGCAGAAGCCCAAGTCAATGCTGCTGATAAAAATGGCTTCACGCCCTTGTGTGCTGCAGCTGCTCAGGGACATTTCAAGTAAGTGCTGTTTTTAATTTTTTTTTTAATTCCCTATTTTTAAAAAATCCTCTTTATAATTTGCACACATTTTGTTCTGGCTGAATGTATAAAGTACTACTTACAATCCATTGGCAATTAAGCTTAACGAAACATTTGGAGATTTAAATGCAAAGTGAATTTGTTTCTTAGAAGACCATCTATTTTATAATATATCAACATGTGTATGGTAATGTAATGGACTGGTAAAGACTGGTGGTCACTATTTTCCACCATTTCAACACACAAAAAAACTTTTTTATAGTGACAATAAAAGTGAAACATAAGTTATTCACAATAATCATCTTAGTGGCAATTTATTGATTATTAAACCCAGTTATTCACTTCCTTTATCATTTAAGAAAAAAACTAAGGCAGTAACTTTATGTATAGTAACTTTATATACACATATAACCAGGAAGTCAATTAGTTAAAAGATATATAGCTTTGCAATGATATCATCAGTGACTTAGTGAATAGAAGCATGACTTTTTAAAAATTGAGTCACTTTAGAACAGAGATAACTTACTTTCTGTGTGCTAAAATGGCTGGTTGTGGGAAACACACACTATTTTCAACTTACTATCTTGATAGAACTGTTATTTAACCAAATTCAGATCCTTGAAATATGGTTAAGATCTACACTTATTTTTTTAATTTAAGTACATTCCTAAATGTGAACTGGTCCAACCACTATGGAAAGCTGTATGGCGTTTCCTCAAACTGCTAAACATGGAGCTTCCATACAACCCAGCAATCCCACTTTTGGGAATTTACCCAAAGGACCCAAAAACACTAATCCGAAAGGATACATGCACCCGTATGTTCATTGCGGCACTATTCACAATAGCAAAGGTATGGAAGCAACCCAGATGTCCAAAAATAGATGATTGGATCAAGAAGATGTGGTACATATACACAATGGAATACTATTCAGCATTCAAAGAAGATAAACACATGCAATTTGCAGCGACATGGATGGAATT
>PVIJ01006964.1:0-31502 GCA_004024925.1 Scalopus aquaticus | reverse complement strand
TGGTTTTACTTGTAACAGGACTATAAGGAAACCAAATAGGAGAGAGATAATCAGCGGGGGAGGGAAGGAAAAGGGCACAAAATGGAATAGAAAAGAACACAAGGGACCATGGAGATGGATCACGGGTGAATTGGTGGTAGGCTACCCAAGGGGAATACAAAATGTAAAAGACATAAATAACAATAAAAATATATATTAAAAAAAAAAGTACATTCCTAAAGCCCAGTGTTATTCTTTTCCTGCTTGTCTAACATACATTTCATCATCCTCAGTTTATTTTTGAGGACCAGAGAGTCTGATTTTCCTGTTACTCTTTGTGCTTATACTGAGCCCTCCAGAAGGGATTTCTTCTTGTGGGCTGTGCTTTTGTCTTTACTGTCACTGGGCCACTTGCTTGGTTAATAACAGCCATGGGAATGGAGGCCTGGAGAGCTCTACAAAAGGAAGGACACCAGGGGCACAGCGGTTGAGCGCTGCGCTTTGGAGCTGTCGGCAGCACGCGATGCGAGTTCAAGGCCCAGCCGGGGAGAATCCCACATGGTGCGGCAGACCTCTCCTGCCTTGCCCGCTGCTCCCCTCAGCAGTGTATTTCTGATCTGCCTGTTCTGCTCCCCACTCTGTCTCTGGTGAGCCCTCTCGCTGCCCCACGCCTCTGGCCTGTACCCCAGCTTGTATGTATAAATAAATAAATCTTTAAAATAAAAGGAAGGGCACCAGGGACTTGAGTAGTTAAAATGTGTGTGACATACACACACATATCAGTATGTAACTTATTTTTAAAATGTAGGGAGACAAATCAAATGTTGCCAAAGAAAGCCAAGAAAAAAAAAAACATGCTACTGAGTCAAAGAACAAAGATGATATGACTTGCTTCTTAATTTGATTATGATTTAGCCTTTTTAAAATAAGTTTATGCTCATTTCATCATTCAAACTTCATCTCTCGGTGGTTTAGTAAGTGGCCAGAAATCATCAATTTATCCTGTTTTTTCCCTTCTTGATTCTCAAGCCAATGAGTTTCTTCTTAGCTGTGTCTTTCCCCCTGAACTAGCCCACTTCAGGAGCTAGGATGCCTTGTTGTCTTTTCTCCCCAAGGTAGCCCTGTTCTGTCCCCTTTCTGCCTTTTATAGTGGAGGCACATGGTGCCCTGCTGTCTGCACTATTTATAATTATTTTTTCAAGGGAAAATATCAAAATGACTCAGGAGCTTGACTCTCTTTCACGGTTCAAACTGTTTTGAATCACCAATAATGTATGTCAAGTACAATTAAACCATTATCCTAAAAGGTTAAAAATATTCCAAGGACTTCACTTTTGCAAGGTGATTAAGAAAAGTGTTATAAACCAGCTTTTAGCACTTGATCAAAGCTGCTGTTCTAAATTTTCACATATATACACATTACATATATGTAAATAAAATAACTAATGTATATAAAGATATGGGGTGATTGTTTTGGCATTCTATTCTGTGTTTAATATCTTGGTCCGTTGGTACTTAAGAACCAACCAGTTCTTAGTAATTAATCATACTTTTGTGTTTAGGTGTGTAGAATTATTAATTGCATTTGATGCTAACATTAATCATGCTGCTGATGGAGGACAGACACCTCTATACCTGGCCTGTAAAAATGGAAATAAAGAATGCATTAAAATCTTGTTGGAATCTGGAACTGACCGAAGTGTAAGAACCAGAGTGAGTATATCAGTTTTTTGGGTTTTGTCCCATAATTTACATTGTGTCTGCAAACTTAACTGGTAAAAAAGCAAAATATATTGAAACAGTGGTTGCTTTGGTTTTAGGGTATCAAGTGTGGACAGTCTGTTTGAATCGACGATGATTAAAAGCCTCTGTATTAACCAGACTTTATCCTTTGAACTCAGATGATTTAGCTATAAAACAGGAAAATACCTGTGTACTGACTATTTTCAGAACCAGGGGAGATAATGGAGGTGTAGATTTATATTCATTCGACAAGTATTAGCTGAGCATCAGCTATTGTAGGGACAGAGGGGAAAGCAGCAACCAAACGGTCCCTGCCCTTATGGATCTTATATCCCCTATAGGCGTGGCACGCTAAACAAATCAGTGAATAAATGCATTCTGGGGGATGGGAGTTCCTGGGGGAGTGGGATACATTAGAGGAGTTAGAAAGAAAAGTCTTTAGGGAAAATGACAGTTGAGCCAAGACCCGAAGGAAGTGAGGACATGGGCCATAAAGGGTAGGGGAGCAGAGTGCCGGGCCTGAAGAACAGTCAGAGCAAAGTCCTGAACTGGTAGGTGGTGGCACCCTTTGTCTACCCCTGTAAGGAGAGTGTAGCGGAGGCCAGCTGGAGAGCCTTGGTGGCCATGGTGAGGACCACCGAGTGTGGTGGGATGCTCACGACGGTTTTGAACAGAGCAAGAACCTGAATGGACTCATTTTCATGAGAATCACTTGGCTGCAGGGCTGAGAATAAACTCTGGGGCAGAGCAGATTCAAGGAAGCCTATCAGGGTCTGTTCAACACAGTGGAGAAGTAAGTGGTGGTTTGTAGCAATTTTTGAGAAATGATGAGAAAGAGTAATTGTGGACATATTTTCAAAGTGCATTATATCCTTTTAAAAACTATATAATAGGGGCCTGCCTGGTGGCACAGTGGATTAAGCGCAGCGCTGTGGAGTTGTGGAGCTGTGCTGTGGTGCGAGTTCGATGCCCAGCCAGGGAGATTCCCACATGGTGTGGCAGACCTCTCCTGCCTCACCCACTGCTCCCCTCGGCAGTGTGTTTCGGTCGATCTGCCCATTCTGCTCCCCACTCTGTCTCTGGTGAACCCTCTCACCGCCTCACACCTCTGGTCTGCACCCCAGCTTGTATGCAAAAATAAATCTTAAAAAAAAAAAAACTATAATAAACTATGGTAGAGGTGATCATGGCGTGATAGAAAAGTATCTCATGGTTGAGAGAGCAAGTTCTGAAATCAAACCTGGTGGGCCTGAACCTTGCTTCCACAAAGCTTTGTGAACTTGGGCAAGTAATGTTACTTTTCTGTGCATTTGTGGACCCCTCTACAAATGAGGCTAATAATAGCATAACACCACTTTCAGGGGTGATAAATGAGCTAATCTCGATGAGTAACTGGCACAGGGCCTGCGCTAACTGTAAGCAGTCCACAAACATTAGCTGTGACCATGGGCTCTGTCATTGCCACCGCCACCAGTACTAGCTCTGAGCTGTATCATGTGTGAACAAAACCGCGTTTTGTGGTGAGATGGTGCCCCTTGCTGGCACTTAGAGGGGTTTAGTTGTGCTCCTTGTTCCTCTTAGGACTGGGGTTTGTTATTGCTAATGTTGTGCAGCACCACAGAGCCTGAGATCTCTGCCTAATTTGCCTCAGAACTTGAAGTGTTGTATGTAGAAGTCCACTGGGAAGCCTGACATTTTGATCTAACTGTTGATATCATGCCACCCAGTTGTAATGTTTCCTGTACAAAGTGCACAGGTAAAGTCAGATTTAGGAACTGAAGGAATTTAGTCTGATACACAGAAGAATCCTTGGGTAATACATCTGGTCAGCCACACAGAAGTGTGTTAGAACAACATTTCTCAGTGAGCCTTCCAAAACTGGTTTTTATCACTGTGTGTGACACACTTGATGATGCACTGACACGCATCTCTCTCACAAGGGTCCACGTGAAGGCTGGAGGAATTAAGGAGCTTCCACCCTGATCTACCTTTCATTGGACTCAGGCTTTATTTGATTTTTGTTTTTTCAGCCTCCTGGAATGTTAAAGGTGTAATAGACACCACCCTCTAAAACGTATTCCTGATGGAAAACAAGTGTAGACATTTTAATTTCCAGAGATTATTATAGCTAGGATCTCTTCTATTAATAGATAAGTGGCTTTATTGTGCATGCATTTCACAGGAAACAGACTTAAATTTTTTCTAGGATAAAAATGTGCATTATCTATTTTGCAGATTACTCTTAGATCCTGGTTTTTCTTAAATAATTCCCCAGAGAACTTACAATTCGTGGTATTACATGGCATTAAATAAGCTAGGTATAAACATTTTCCATTGAATTCTGTTGCTAGAGCTTTTTGAAAAGTCTTTTCTGTTTATTTTTTTATCTAAAAAATCATTCACCATTATATTTCATGTTATTTATGTTTCATCTGAGAAATCTGTTATACAGTTCAACCTTACATATGGAAAATGAATTTTACATCATTAACCTGAATGAAAAATAACTGGTGAAACATAAAAATTTAAATCCTATCTGATTCAGTAGAGAACATGAAGCTAGTTGTTAGTGAGCTGAACAAGATTTTTATAAAAATAGAAACCCCAAAGTACAGAGATAAACAGCATAATTGATAGAGGTTCTCCAGGGACTAATTATTTCTTGTGATTTTTTTCAATAAGAAATCAAGGCACAATGGATGATTGATAGCGAGAAATCAAACAAATGACCTAAATAAAACAAAAATAAGCTTTTAGACATTATAGTGATTGACAAAAGACAAGCAGGGAGAGGATGGTGGGCAAACTGGACAAAAGGGGTCCGTTATTTGGGGGCAGGTTAGAACTGAAATTCTAGTGGTAAACTTAATGTAGTACACATGGATGTTGATTTATAATAATGTATACCTAAAATGCATATTGTGTTATAAAGCAGTGTTACTTCATTGGAAAAATTATGATAAAGTTTTTCAGGAACTCCTGCAAGGTTTTTGTAATGTAAATTAGATTAAGGACAAAAGCTCTTAGACTCCTGGTACCTGAGTAAGGCTGATGTCCATCCAAGGAAAGGTCTCACCAGGCCAACAGAGAACCAATTTAATTTCATTAAATGCTTTCCCTAGCTTAGCTCACCCTAGAACCAAATGGTATTCTGGCTACTGCCCAGCTGTATGGCCTGGCTCAGCCAGGTCGGCTTCATCGGTACAGGATATAGAACCAAGAAAAAGGAAAAAAAAACATCTACCCAGACAGCTTTAGCAAATGACCAGATGTCTCAGTCAAAATGTATACTGCTACCACCATTGCTATTTTTCTCTTTTTTCTACCCTATTATTTTCTTTAAAAGTGAGCTCTCTGAAATATTTTTAGCATAGCAATATGAAAAAATGAGCCAAAGTAGAATAAAGGTAGAAAAATAAACTAGAGCCAAAATGCAAATCACCGAAACAATGCCCAGGGTTTTTTTGGGGATGAAAATCATAAAAATCCAATGATGACTACTGCCGAGTAAAAGGCAGATCCATTTCTGTAAAAATTTTCCTAGAATAGCACTTGCCAAACTTTAGTGCATCAGAATCATTTGGTGGGTTGGTTAAAACACAGTTTGGGAGGTCTCACCCCTAGAGTTGCCGATTCGATAGGTCTGGGGTGACAATCACCCCAATTTGCAAATCTAACAAGTTCTCAGATGACACTGCTACTGCTGACTTGGGTGACCACACCAGAGACCCACCGACATGGAGGAGAGTTCTGAGTCTCCCTTACCTAGCAGCTGAGTGGGTGGTGGAGGCTTCAACGCAATGCAACGTAGAGAGCAGGCCCAGTGATGTTAGCAGGAGCATTTTCTAAGCTTGCACTTATTCATAACTTGCTACAACCACAGAATACGCAAGAGCCCCACAGACATCGCCATGAAGTTGTTTGACTTTTCCCCCCTCTGTGTCTACCTTTTTGCTGTTATTGAGGCTCTGTTCTTTTGGAACCAGTGGCATAAAATTTTAGGATCGTTATAGTCAGGTCTCTACCCTAGAAGTAAAAATGGCATTTAATAGCTTTCATCAGTGCTGCACTAATAACATACTTGGATATGCATTTTTAAAACTCTCTTCATGCTAAAATTCTCTCTTGTAGTATGGAGGCTTTCACTTACCATACCTGCTCACACCAAGTGGTTAATTGTTAGATGGGAAACCAGCAAACATGAGTCATGGAGTGGGAAACGCAGTGATTGGCAGAGCTCAGAGCACTTGACACAGTCTCCAGGGCGGAATGCCTGCTCAGTGGTCCAAGCCCAGGAACAGTTTTGAGGAGAACTTTTTTTTTAGAAAAGATTTTATTTATTTTTCCGTAGAAGAACTGGGGTGTAGAACAGAGGTGTAGAGGGTGAGAGGATTCACCAGAGACAGCGGGGGGAGCAGAACAGGCAGATTTACTGAAACACACTGCTGAGGGGAGCAGCGGGTGAGTCAGGAGGGGTCTGCTGCGCCGTATGTGGGCCAGCTTCCTGACCAGGGATCAAACTCAGGCCCCTGCGGAGGTAGTGTTGAGACTTAACCCCTAGACCACCAGGCAGGCCCCTCGAAGAGAACTTTAAATAACACTCTTCTCAGAACTGTTCTCAACTCTCTCCCCTGGCTTTTCTTTTCAGGATGGCTGGACACCAGTTCACGCAGCTGTGGACACTGGCAACGTGGAGAGCCTCAAGCTTCTCCTGTACCACAGAGCACCAGCTCGTGCAAACCCTTTGACCACGGAGGAAGCCGAGTCAGGTGTCTTTGGCTTGGATGGAGAAGAGAGTCCGGAAAGCATGTCTGAGCCTGTCATTCCCGCAGACCTCATTAACCATGCTAACAGAGACGGCTGGACTGCTGCCCACATCGCTGCTTCCAAAGGTTTTAAGGTGTGTGGTGGCAGCTAGCGTCGTTACACAGTTATGCGATGAGTGGCAAAGGCGTGCGCTGCTGCTGAGTGCACTTGAGCCACATGACTGGAGACGAAGCGACAGATTTGTAGGAGATGATTAGTGACCAATAGGAATTGACATTTTTTTTTTCTGTCCAGCGGGTATTTATGGCCAAATGCAGAAGACTTTTCATCAAAATTGTCTGGCGTTTGTTAACCAATATGTGAGTGAGCCTGATTGAGCACTTTTATTTTAGCCCAAATTAGGAGGAAAGGTTTAGTAGTGATTTTGATCACTGGGTTATTTGAGTTTGTATCAAAACTGTGCTACTAGTGAGAAAGAGGGCCAGGATCCAGTGCAGGTCTCTATCCTGAACCACCTCACTTAGGCCTTACCTGTGCTATCTTACTGTTAAATGAGGGAATGCTAGATTTCACTCACCAGTCAGTGTAGGAAAAGATTCTGATTCTTCAGAAAATATCCTAATATGGTAGGCCATTCGCTGGTGTTGCTTTTTCTATTTAAATCACCTTTACAATACTATGATTTAGTAATAACAGGCTATTGGAGGCTCCTGAGTGCAAGACCAGCATTTACAAGCCAGCATTTACAAGGAGTGTTTATGCCATCAGCTAACAGGTCAGACATAAAGGATCAAGACAAGTCTAGGCTAAGATAAGCACAACAAATAAAACAAGGATAGACATCTGGTGGCAACAATATAAAATACAACTCTTTATTTTTGAGGCATGAAGAGAGCGGAGTTGCTAGAATGTTGGGCTCAGAAATGGCTCATTCTGGAGGAGACAGAAAAGATTTGGGGCCTTGTAGCAGCGTGGGTTACATTTGCCAGTCATCACTGGGAGAGAGTAGTGCAATGGAGACAGCAGTGGGATAAGAGACTGGAAGCGGGAAGGTGGTAACAGCTCCCATTGAGCTACCAGAGTGTGAGAAACGGTAGTCTGGGAATTCCATAGCCCATCTGGGTCTTCATTGACATATTAAGTTAGCGCTTCATTCACTAGTAAGAGCAAAGTCGTGAAAGGATTTTTGCACAAAAGAACAATCAGCTCTATAGTCTAAATTGATTAATTTAGCAATAAGATTGAGATTTGGGATTACAAAGAAATGGATGGCAAAGAGAGAGACTAGGTTAAAGATGGTGAGAGTGTTGAGAATAGAGTTACCACAGACCAGAAAAATCCAGGCTAGAAGACATTAAATACGAGAAGTGGGAAAACTAGATTGAAGGATACTAGTGATATTCCCAGAAAGGAAAAAAAAATAAAGCCTCATTGTGATTGAAAAGCTGGCTGTGGGTTTCGGCGTGCTGGGCTGAAGTGCTGTGATATGTTCATCCAGATGGAGCTATCTGGGAATAGCTTGAAATGTGCGTTCACAACTCCTGGTTGAGTAACTTCCTGTTATTGTGAGCTAGAGCAGAAGCTGTTCATTTTGGACTTTGGTTTAAAAAGAAAGTGAGGAAAAAAACACAATTCGGTCCAATGTGGAGGTATTGTGTGTTAGTCTTTCTCCCATTTTAATGTTGAGCAAAAAATAACCTACAAAAATTGTGTAAACTAGAAATATATGTGTTGATTTGAATGGAACGCAATAGCATTTGACCTAAACATTTTTAAGAGACAAAGATGGGAAATGTGAATGACTTTATGTGAAAATGTCTGGTTAATCTAAGACAGTGAATCTTATTTGCTGGTGGAGAGGGGTGGTTTGTGACTGCTTCCACGTCCTAAAAGAAATCTCTCTTGATACAAGATAAGAGTGGGTCATGCATGGGGGGGGGGGGGCGGGCGGCAAAGCAAAACCTGGGCCTGGCATCACTGATTTAGAGTATTCAGCTGCTGAACTTCCCATGCCAGGCAGAGAGAGGAACCTGCTTCCCCAGGCCAGCTGCCCTGCGCCGTAAAGCCCTTATGTTGCTGCTCGGCTCCATGATTCTAAACTCTGTTAGTCTTGGTGCTTTTCTAATCAAGGATGGTATCATTGTCAATTCCCAGGGCCCTGGAAAACATGGATTCTCTGTCATTACTGAGTAAAGGGAAATCTGACCTTTATTGGCATGTAGTGTGACTCTTTGAATTTTCTTACATTAAGAAGCATAATGAACTTTGAACAAGAGAAATTTTTTAAAGTGAGCATGATTGACAACATCCACTCACTGCTCAGTAAAATAATAGATTAAAATAATAGATTTTTTTTTTAAATCCCTGGAGTGTATACTTAATCTTGCAGCCTAACCTCTTCATTTTATGATTAGGACATTTAACCCTGGAGGGAATTAATAGCTAGACGTTGGGAATGACGCCCAGGTTGCCTGATTTCATTACTCTTTGCACTTTATCATGCTGCCTTCCTCCCTTGCCTGTCAAAGGTACTGGAAAATATTTATCATTTACCCGATACAATGTTAGAACCTGTTTGAAACAGTTCTCCAGAAAGGTAGTCCATTTACAACTAAGTTGCTAAGCTCAGTTTTCTGAAAAATTCATTACAGTGCTGACGTAATCATTGTGTGGATAAAAAGACTACATTCATTGACCTCAAGAGGAAGTTAAAAGACAGTTTTTTCCTCTCTGCAGTAGCATGCATTTGTCCAGTCTGCGTAAAGGGGCGGTGCCGTCATTACCAAGGAAAACAGCTTCAATCTCCACGTGCATTTCAGTAAAGAGGTGGCATATTTCAGAGCTTGGAGGGGCAATCGCTCATCCAGTTGCAGATGAAAAAACTGTGTCTTGAGAATAGAACAACTGATTCCCCAACATCAATTCATAAAGATCAGATTCCTAAAGCAGTGCTTTTTCTGTACCCATTAGTCTTTTTCCCCAATGGTTAAGCAATTTGTGCAAATCATCATCTCATATTTGGTAATATAAACACTTCTCTCTAAAACTGCCTGAGACGACTCCAGGGAGAACTCGACATTGAAGATAAACCTTTGTTTTTATCATTTAGGATGAATAGATAGAAGTTTCTTAGTGACTGTTGACATGTCAAGTTCTTGCAGCAGAAACATTTAAGGAGATTTTTTGGATCTGAGCATCTCTGGTGTTGAAACTCTTACACAAAAAGATTCTTCAGTGGAGAAACTGTGTGTGTGTTATGACAGCAAAAATGTATTATAATTCTAGTTTCTATATTGCCAATGCCAGTGACTTCCCGTCCCTCAAGCTCTTACTCAGTCTGCCTGGGTTTAACATGCGGACTGTTTAATGCAAGCTCCTCCCTCAGCCTCCAGAACTCTGCCCCATCCTCACTTCCCCTCTGAACTTGTGGACCTGGTTTGCTCTTTTTCTCTTTTGTTGTTTTCCACCCCAAGCGACTCCATTCAGAGCTGGCTAGTTGTGATTTTTAGGAGCTTGTCCTGCCTTTCAGCTTTTACTGTGGCTTCTGCAATAACTAGTCCCAGACACAAATCTCCACCCCTCACTTTTTACCTGACTGCCAGACATTTATTTCCAGCAACTTGGAGGTCGTCCCCGGGCAGACCCACTGTCCTCTGATCAGGCTCCCTTCATCACCATCTTTACGCCACTCCTGCATCTTGTTAGGATCCTGGGCCGCCAGAGACATTTAACTTTCAGCGAAGCGAGTGACACGTTTCCTCTCTCACTGCAGCTTGCATTCTGGTCCTAGAGGCCGCCTGCATCAGATGTGTGTGTGAATTGCAGAGGCCCGAGTTTAGAACCGTCCTCCCCGCGCTGTGGCTGCAAAGCATGAAGGGTGAAGGGAGCCACTAAAGTTCTTCCTTGTCACCAGAGCTGGGTAGTTGGGTAGGAGAGGAGAAAGACACAGATACCTGCGAAGTGGGCCCAGCTCTTCAGGACCTGACGTCATTCAGGACAAACAGAAATCTGTTCTTTGGAATCTGTGTTTGTGCTTTTGTTTCTCCAGATTATGTTCTCTTCCCCCCACCCTTAATTTTTATAAAATTATTTTGGAAACGACCAGACTGCATTGGCACTGTGTAACCAAAGGAAAGGGTATTTTTTTAAGGCTCACCTATTATTTATAGCATCAGGTTGTGTGGATCTGTTCTCAAGATGATCTTCTCTGGTTGATGACTCATAGAGGTCAAACCTTAAATTCCCCAGCCAAGGATTCAATCCTATCAATAAGGCGTTCCATAGATCAGCTTCTGGGGTCCTTTGTCCTGCATCGGTCCTCAAACCCCCCAACCCCCCACCCCGGAGTTCCCGCTCATACCTTGTGATGCATTCCCTTCCCCTAAGTGATCTGTTTAGAAGATGAAAGGCACCTTGTAGGGTTGGGCTCCTACAGCTGATTGACCAGGCGAAACTTGACCTTGGGAAGGAAAGCAGAGCTTGCGGATAACTAAATGGTGGTTGGTTACTTAGTCAGGCTGCTTAGAATTAGCAGACACACACAAGCTTCTCTGCTCTGCATTAAGGGGTCCTTCAGAGTTCAGTGGGGCCCATCACCACACAAAATAAAGAGCACATTCTCCAGCGACCATTGCAGGTTACTAGCTAGCTACCTAAATGTTGACACTGGGATGTGACTGGAAGTGAATGTTAATGTCCAAGCCACTGCTTTATAAGTCTCTGTTACAGCAGATGTAGCTGTATTATAATTAACACAACTTTGTTTAAATTTATTTGTCGGGATTCTTGCTCTGTCGTGGGTAGGATACTCTTCCCGATGAGGTTCCCTGGGAATTCACTTACAGAAGCAGCAGCTAGCATCACAGTATTTATTCTCTTCACACAACCATACTCATCAAGGAGACAGCTGAGATACTTTTCTCAGTACCCACCCCCAAGCACTCACACATTATAAAACTTAGCTCTTTACTTCAACAGCTCCCTTTCCCATGCACATTCTCCCATAAGTAACTCCTTACCATGAATTTTGTTCTTCCCTGGGAAACAAAGCTGTTACCTTCTTCGTCATCACAACGCTCGATCTCAAATAGCACTTGGCACAGACGAGCTTAGTGTCTGTCTGGCAAAGTTGTGAGGGTTAGATGAGCTGTAAGTACTTGAACAGTGTTGGAACTGTGCCTGAAACTTAGTGTGTGCTCAGATACTTCTTGTGGCTGTTGCTGGATCAGTGGGGTAAAGTTTTTATCTTTGTGTGTTCCCTGCAGAGCCCAGCATAGCACTGTAGATTTCACAGTGTTTGGAAACGTGTTACCCTGCTATCCTCGTGGGGACCTGAATTTCATGCTTCCTTAAAGAGAAAGTCACTATTTATATCGCCCACTGACCTACTTGAATGTAGTAAATAATAAAGTACACTTTGAAGGTCAGAAATCAAAGAATCTTGCATATTTCTGTCAACATTTTTTATTTTGATTATAGTTGGAAGTAACAGCACCTAAAGTTATATTGAAATCACTGATATTTATTAATATGCTCTGACCTCACTGTTTAAGTGAATATTTGAAAGTCTAATTGGTGATCATGTCATCAGAACAGCCGCTAATAAATATTGACAGTTTAGTATGTCCCAAGAATATAAGAGCTTTGAATGCATCATTTCATTTAAATTGCAGAACAACTCTATGAAATACAGGCATTTGAAACACAGAGAAGGAAACTGAAGCAGAAAAAGAAATGCTTACCAAAGGTTGTATGTAAAATCATTTATATTGGCAAGATTAGAATTCAGGGCTTAGCCCTTTTTCAGTGCAAATAATAACTTACATAATAAATGTGTTATTTTTATCTCCTATCATCTTGGGAATTCAGTTTAGTGCTCAGATTGCATTCTACTTAATCCTCTTATTCTGTTTAATTTCTCAATCAACATTTTTGAGCTTGTCATTATCTTATGCTTTATGTGGATTTACAAGTAATGAATAAGAGCTTGATCGAAACTATGATTTATATATTTGACTTTAACCAATGTTTGAGTTGGTTCCCTTTGTAGGCCGACTTTTTTTTTTTTTTTTTTTTTTAAATTCTGGAGTCCTTTGTTTTAGTTCCTCCATTTTGTGGATCCTGAGGTCTAGTCTCCCATCCCACCAGTATCCAAAATGAGTCTATCAGCTTTACCCTCACACCAGTACTGGCTTCCTGTTCAGATTTCACTTAATTGGTGGCTTCAGCTTACTCTGTTTTTCTTTCTGACCCTTAGGGATTGCCTGTACTTATTTGTGAACTCATGATTGCATTTACAGCATGTTTTGGGGGCAATATGAAGCAACTCTCATATAGTCTTGGTGGAGTTGAAATTGGCATAGTCATTTTTGAAAGCTCTTTGCAGTAGATTAGTGTAGAACATATACATATCTTGGGACCCAACAATCCAATGCTGGTCCATACCTCAACAAAAATGTGTACACATGCCAACCAAAAGACTCACACTAGAATATTTATAGTAAATCACAAATGTCTCTAATAAGAGAACATAATTAAATCATGGTATATTTGTATCATAGGATACTACACAGTAATTTTCTTTTAAAAAGAATGACTATGGCTATTGCCAGCACATAGATAAGTTTTATAGACACTCTGTTGGATGAAAGAAGCCAAAAGTAAAAGTGTACCTGAAGAATATTTCCATTTATATAAACTTCACAAATAGCCTTCACCCATCTGATGTTATACAGAAGAATAGTGGATACTTGTGGGAGGAGAAGTAAGGGGCTAGCAATTGAGCTGTATGCTTCTAATGTTCTTAGTCCATCACTTGGCTGTGATTCTTCAGGTTGTACACTTCTTCGTGTACTTATCTATGTGGTTATTACACTTTGACAGAAATATTTAAATAGAAAAGGGGAAAAGTGTGATTTACAAAACCAAAAAGGAAGGTGTTGTACAGAAAAGTTAGAGAATGCTTCTCAGATTGACTGGTCTACTGTTTTATCAGAAGTGGAAGTTACCCCAAGCATGTGTGTGTGTGTGCGAGTGTTTGGGGGAGCAATGAAAGGATGTTGCTTACTTTGGTTGTTACTTTTCATGGTTTCTGGTTTACTCATTTTTGTGCTTATTCTTGTGGAAAATCGGTAAACAAATTATGACAAGTTAAATGTTGCTATGGCAGAATTCCTAGGGAAATATCCTCCTGTAATATCCTGCTGTGCCATTATTTATTAGAAAATGTTTGCATGTGTGTTGCCTGGCTGCTACTTTGATTTGCAAAGTTTGTGAGGAAACTTCAGTTAATTGGTTACTGATATTTTTTTAATGAAAATTTCCTGAAAAATAGAACTTCAGTATCTATTGGGCTTGTTTTTCTAAAACTTCATCAGTATGATGTTCATATTTTTAAAATTATAAAAGGACAGCCTAAATCTCCATTGTAAACGTGGTTATGAGCACTCTGGGACTGGGTGGTGAAAATTGGAGTCTTGCACTTAGGAAAACAGTTCATGGTCTAGCAGGCAGCAAGGAACATTGGATGGTAGCAAGTGTTTTTGCTCTACATTGCCAAATTACATAAAAGCATGCTGCCTGCAGAATGCAATTTATTTTGTAATTTCACTTTGCAAACTGAGTGATTAGTAAACGTATATTTTTCTGTTAATCTAAGAGGCTGCTCTAGGAAGCCATGTTTTGAATCTCTGACTCTCATGAAGCACTCTTTGCTTTTCATTTCAAGACATTGTTTAGGTTCATCCAAATATTTGGGTTGTTGGAATTGAAGTCAGTTTTCTAGCTGAGAATTCCTGATTGCTTGCCACAGGCAACTGATACTTCCTTTAGGTAGTTCGCTCAAATGCATTCCTTCGGACATATGTTAACAGAGCTCTTGTCTTTACAGGACTGCCTAGAAATCTTGTGCAGGCACGGAGGGCTGGAGCCAGAGAAGAGAGATAAGTGCCATCGGACTGCACATGATGTGGCCACTGACGACTGCAAGCACTTGCTGGAGAACCTGCGTGAGTGTGCACGGCTTCCCTGCTCGTCCTTTGGCCACAGTGCGAGGGCCTCTGGGGCAGTGGGGAAAATATTGCTGAAATTACGGTTTTCTCATTCTCTTCTTAGCCTTTTTGGAACCGAAGCTATTAGCAAAAATTTCTTATTGCAAATGTAATAATTCTTTCCTCTTCTATTTAGGCTGGCTTTTTATAGACTGTTACTATTCAGGTAACAAGAGATCTGTGTGCGTGTGTGTTTGGGGGAGTGATGAAATTGATGCTGGACAAAAGATCTGGTAGTGTCCATTTTCTGGACAATATTGAAATTATTATTGCTCTTTTCTTTGGACTTGCATGAGCGTCTCGACATAAGACTAACAGAGTATGAGAAATCGTGGCTGGGTACTTTGCTCCTAGTCTTATCCCTCAATGTCTAATTACCCACCTGCCTGTGAAGATAACTGATGATCTTTCAGGTCCCTTGCAGCTCTGAGAGTACGCACTCCTCCGCACATATTACAAAAAGTTCATTTGTGGGTTTATGAATAGAGAGTGCTAAATCATACAAAATATGGCCTCATATCAAAATTATCTCCCAGTCTGATCAATTTGCTAGATCTATCAGTAATTTCACTTTATATCTTATGTAAACAGAAATTGAATAATAAACATGATGTATTAAATAGGGTATGAGGTAGTAGTATGTGCTGTGAAGAAGACAGGGATTTGGGATGTGGCAATGGATTTCAGTTTTTTAAAAGGTGATAAGAAGCTTTATGGATAATACCGTTGAGCAAACACTTGAAGGAGATGAGAAGGGCAGCTATGCAGATATGTTGGGCAACAGCTTTCCAGGTAGGAAATTGGGTGGACAGAATCCTAATGTAGGAGCATACCTGGGTGTCTGGGGAACTGCAAGGAGGTGGAGTGACTGGGTTAGAATGAGAGAAGAGAAGAAGTCAGATAACAAGTCAGAGCAGTTATAGGATGGGGTGGCAGTGGGGTCTGATCTTGTTGGGACTTGCTGGCCATTATAAGGACTTAAGGTAGCCATTTCAGGATTGAATGTAGGCGTCACAGGGTCTGGTGTATATTTTAGCCATCTCACTGGCTACTTCAATGAGAATTGACTATGAGAAATCACAAGAATAATTAGGGAGAGTGTTATAGAGTGTTCCAGATGAGAGACGATGATGGCTCAATCTAGGATTGTAAGGGTTGAAATGAGAAGTGGTTGGGTTCTGGATATAACTGAAGGTAGAGCCACCAGAACTTCCTGATGGAATGAATGTGAAGTCTGAAGGGGGGCAGGATTCTTGGATAACTCTAAGATATTTAACCTGAACGTAGACTGGATAGAGCTACTGACCTGGCAAGGCTGTGAATGAAGCAGGTTTTGCTAATGAAGATCTGGAGTTCTGTTTCGGATGTATGCATCTGAGATGTCTGTTAGGATATCTCTGTGGAGATGCCTGGTCAGCCAGAATTCTGGAGATGAGATGAACTGGATATATAAATCTGAGAGTCAGCGGTCTTTAGTCATGGGACTGGATGAGATCACTAAGGAAGCTGACACAGATAAAAAAAATATAAACAAGCCTGGTGACACTTTGTCATTAAAAAGTATGGAAAAAGTGGAGAGACCAGCGAAGTACAAGTAACATTAAAAAGTAACCAATGAGGTATGACTCAATTCAATAGGAGGTGTGGGAGAGGAGAGATATATCAGTTGTGTCAGATATTATTGTTAAATATAAGGTGACGACTGAGAATTGACAACTGGAAAATAAAATTATTTAGAGGTCTTTATTGTGGTATGGTTCTGCTGATCACAGTTCTACTTATTCTAGTTTGACCAAACTATACCTTTTAATGTTTCAACCTATGATTTCTAGTGCTTGAGTACTTAAACATATTTGTAAAGCAAACTAAAGGCAGTATCTGTCTAGAGATAATTACATGTTTTCTAATTTTATGTAGCCACCTCATCCATATTTCATTAGATGACTGTTTTAGCAACTCCTTTGTTCAATGTCTCTAAAGTGTTGAATTTGGTTTTCATGGGAATAGTAACTCATAGTTCATCCATTTATAGAATACTTAATTTACTAATTATAGTAATGATTTCAACAGACATTGAGGAACTTGGGAATACACACAAGTGATTTCTGGTAAATCAGTTCATGAGAACAGATGTTCATGGGGTCCTGCCCCTCAGTGGTGTCACAAAGAGACTGGAAAGGTCTTTCAGGAGCTTCTTCTGCACTGTGTGCCTGCCATTTACCTCATAATTCATCCCTGCCTTCCCTGCAACAGATAGTGTGTTCAATCTGTTCTGAACGTTATTTCATTTATTCTCTATAACAATTCTATGCATGTTCCTTACATCTAATGGAAGAAGATACTGGGGTACAAAGCTGTGGATGTGATTTTTCAAGTGCACACAGCGAGTCGAAGGCTGATCTGAGGCTCACACCAAGGTCTGGAGCCGGAAGCCACGCTCGTTCCCAAGCACACTGACCTTTGCAGCTCTAACCTGCCTTGTTGATCAGATCATTCTCTATGAAGGGGAGGAAAAAAGGGTGATAGGTACAGAGAATTCAAGATCAGGGGCAGGCTCTAGCTTTCTCAGATTTTTTTAAAGAACTTGAGAATCACGCTAAAGGCCAAAGTCAATGAAGTAGAAAAGGTCAAAGCTATAAGGGAATAGAAACAGTTCAAGAATAGGAAGCACAAGACTCCAATGAAACCATGAAATGATTGAAAACCAACATTTACTCCAGGATGGGAACATTCAATTCATGCTATTTAAAGAAATGTGATAGCTGCCCTTTGATTTGTTTTCATAATGTCCATGTCTATTTATTTTATAGATAGTTTTGCTGTTATTTTCTATTAGGTTTTTTTTTTTTTAACTTCTAATACTATTATTTTTCCAACAGATGCTCTTAAAGTACCCGTAAGGATTTCAGTGGGTGAGATTCAACAAGGCCATTATGGTTCTGATGACTTTGAATGCGAAAACACAATCTGTGTTTTAAATATCCGCAAACAGACATCATGGGATGATTTTTCAAAAGCAGTGAGTCAAGCTCTGGCAAATCATTTCCAAGCCATCTCTTCTGATGGATGGTGGCGTCTGGAAGACGTGACGTTTAATAACACCACTGACTCCAGCATCGGCCTCAGTACAAGCAGCGTGCAATCCATCATGCTAGGTATCAACAGCTCTGTGATAAAGAGAACACAAGCTATCTGGGTTTATGTTTGTGGGCTACATAACCTGATACTTAGTTCATTGATTAAACACATTCAAAGCGTGCTTGTACCAGCTGCCGATGCTAAAAACCTCGAGTATTCAGAGTGCAGCCATTTATAATGTCGCCTGTTAGTATAAAAATGCTTTTGTGCCTCAAATAATACTCAGAAAGTAAAAAACATGAAAACCCTTGATGAGGCTTTGTGATTGCACTTGCTATTCTAGGTGAATGCAAGGAAATAAGCACACTGCAGCTGGTGAATGCACAAGTTCTGAAGATAGCTCCAAATTTATGCTTGGGCTTAGCTGGGGTTGCCGTGTGCACAAACACCTCACCTCCAGGACCGAGTCCTGAGGGAGTGTGGCACTATAAGGAGGATAAAGGATGACTCCCTTTTGGGATGAGTCAGTAGTAACTGATTATCTGTTTGATAGACTCCCATGAACCAGACACCAAAGAACTTATGAAAGATAGGGCTGCTTTCTGGTGAGCACGGTAGGGGAAACTATAAATGTCCCTGATTAGCGTCTTTCCTCAACCCAGGAGAATTAACGTCTGTGAAGAATCTGCTGTTGGCACTTTAAATATGAGACCTCAGTGAGCCCCCTGAACAGGCTCAGTTTTTAGAGAACTGGTTATAAGATGACTTGCCTGGCCACACAGCTAATGAGCAAAGCAGTCAAGATTTAAAACCCTGTCTGTGTGCTGGGAAATTCTGTGTACTCTTAACAGCACCAGGTTGCAAAAAGAATGGTCAAGGTTGAGGGTAGGGTGGGCTTGGCGTTGTTATCAGTGAATCAGCTTATTCTATCAGAAAGTTTTATTCTGTTCCATCCCATGTGTTAATTCACCCTCAAAACATATTTTACCACTAGTTTTCAAAGCACATTATTCATGGCAACTTAATTTTATGGGTACTTGGCAAAATCATTAAAATTGCTATGATTATTACAGAAGAATTATTATATAATTAGGTAATTACATTGAGAAAGTACATCATAAATGATTCTCAGAAACACATTTTACTGACACAGTGAGTGCTACTCAGGAATGCTTCTGCTGAGGGAGCTAATAGTCAGCACAGCCATCGTCAAGGAAGTGCCTCTCCACTACCAGCCCTCCTCAGCTCATCTGCTGACTGGCAAAGGCAAAGGGTACTCGCCACCATCACAGACTGTACATCTGAGCAGTGGCTGCTGAGGCTGATGGCCCCACTTCCTGCTTGTCACTGAGGTGTGGGACACCCTAGTGGCATTTGTGACCCAAAAATCCATTGAGTTTTATGGGTAAAAGACTTAATTTAGGACCTGGCTGTAGTCACTTGGTAACTGGCTACTCTGACATTATTGTTATCAACATATGTAATAAGTAAGTTTAGTGTATTGAGAAACTGAAGGAACTCAGGCCAGCAGATATGCAGAGTTCTACGGAGGATATGCCTGCCACTTGGGGCATGCTGAAACTAGGTATTTAAGAATTGACTTGTGGAAGAAAAGAGATGAAAACATGTACTTAATACTGATCCTTCCCTAGAGAAGATATCTGTGAAATGGGACCCTTTTTGAACGAGAGAGAGCAGAGACCCAGACTGAGGCGGCCAGCTTTATTCTGAGCTGAAGTTTTTGGAATCTACAGATGTCCTGGGAAGGGAGACAGGAACCATATTGTGAAGGCCCAGTGGTCTCATCTAAAATGCTTAGGTTTTATGAAGCAGGCATTAGAGGAACCATGAAAGGTTATGAGCAGGTTTTCTCTTAGAAATCTAACCCTAGAAATATTTAGGTGTTGTTTCACCCTTCAAGTTTCTCTCTCAATCATTTTTAAGGATAGCTTTGGAGAGGCCGATATTTTGAAGACCTTCCTCTTCAACTAAATTGTATTAGAGTGTTAAACCTTGGTGTGACCCTTTACATATTCTTTAAGAGTCTGACTCTGGACTCTGTAGGATTCTCACAGGGGAGGTCATACATTGCCCCTTATTAGAAATTTGACTTTTAAGCATCTCTTGACATTTTCTTCCTTTTCTTGATCTAGGAAATGCGCCATGGTCAGTAGGTCAAAGCTTCACCCTATCCCCATGGGACTTTATGAGGAAAAATAAAACAGAGCACATCACTGTGTTTTTATCAGGTAAAGATGTTCCCAACTGAGGTAATGCTGACAGTGTTGGCATCATGATCAATTCACTGTGCAAATGCTCCCTGACTTGGTTTGACTGAAAATTTTTTCAATTTTAGGCTGGTATGGAAGCAATACACATTCAGTAGAAAACATCCGTCAGATGTAAATCTTCTCCTGGGCTAACAATAGACTACAGTCAACCTGTAGTCCAAGGTGTATTTAATCAGTTATTAAGTTATTCGCTGCTCTGTTATAGAATAGACTTTGGGTGAGATGGTTTTGCCCAGGTATTGGCTACCAGAAATGTGCTGAGCGCGTTTAAGGTAGGCTAGGCTAAGCACTGATGTTCATTAGAGTACATGTACTAAATGCATTTCAACTTAAGATATTTTTGACTCACAATGTGTTGATGGGGTGCAACCCAATTGGAAGTCAAGGAAGATCTGTGCTGGTTTTCCAGTCTGCAGGTTTTTGTCTTGCATCATCCACCCTTGCACATTGGACTCTGATTACTAAGTAACGAGATGGTTTTTGAAACATTTGGTTATGGAGAGGCGAAATCAAGTCATGTTTCTGACACCTGTGGTGATGTCTTTCCTGATCATTGATTGCTGCATTCTGAATGTATCTTTCATTAGGAACAAACCAGAGCCAAACTGACATGTTGATAAGAGTGACGAAAATGGTGTAAAAAGAAATGTTGTGTTAAGTACCGTATACAATGAATACAATTATTATAAAACTGATGTTTAGTGATCACCAACTATGCGTTGGGTCCTATTGTTTATAGCACTTTAGAAGAGTAAATTCATTAATCCTTAGAACAATCCATTGAGATTTCAGTTCACCCTCAGTTTATATACAGGGAAGGTAATGCTCAGAAAGACTAATTTTCTTGTCTAAGATCATACTAGTAAGTAATCAAGCTAGTAAGTAATGCAGGAAATCTCAATTTCTCAGCCCATAGCTCTAAAAAGTTACTGATTTCCTCATGCGTTTTTCCATTTTGGGGAATAAAGTCTTTAAAAATCCAGTTTCATCTAATAGTGTCATTTCATTATTTGGACTTAATGAAGTTTCGGGGTAGGGGGCAGTGAGACCATCCCAGAAAATTCTTTTAGGTGTAGAAAGTACATCGAGAGAACGGCAATACTTGGAAAGAGTGGGCAGAGTTGGGAAATGACCCTCCAGGAGACCCATACCTGTGCCATGTTGGCTGAGCCCATACTTTCTGAGGAATGAGATGATTTCTGACATTTGCTTATAAACCGTACAATCTGGTGATCAGAGCAGAAAACCGGTTCCTATTGGAGCTTGGCTCTGGAGGCTTGGCCATGGTGGACAGGAGGTGGGTGACTTCCAAGGGAAGGAGGGGCAGCTGGGGGACTCTTGGGAGGCCAGGAGCAGTTCTGCTCACCAGCAAGTCCCCAAGTAGTACATGTTTTCATAATGATAAAGGCAGACTCTTGCTTCTTGAACAAGTGTGAGCTCTCCCTCCATAAGCCAGCAAACAACGTGCTTTTTAATGATAGGTTCAGTTGTGTTTTGATCATTTATATTTAACAAGGAAGAGCCAATTTTCTTTCTGTGTATTCATTTCTTACAGGTCCCCCAGAAGGCTGCCTCAGTAGCGTGACTTACGCCTCTATGATCCCTCTTCAGATGCTGCAGAACTACCTCAGGCTGGTAGGTGGGAACTGCCCAGTGGAATCTCCCCGACACTGGAACACTGTCACCCATTTTTGTTTAGGAGAGTGTGAGCACCCCTTTCTCCCTGTACCCTGACCCCATAATATTCCCTGGAAGGCCGCCATTCTCTTAGATTCCTGTCGTCATCCAGATTCTCAACTGCCTGGACTCAGACAGTACCTGTGACATGTAAAGTGTTACAGTTTGGGCAAGGGAGGTTGTCTTTGTCTAAGAAAGATGACACCCAGTAACAGATCAGTGTGGAAGAGAATAACTAAATATCAAAAGGCCTTGCTTTCAACTTTTAAAACTGAGGAAACATGCTAGCATTAGTTACACTATTGAGTTGGCTATTTTAACAGAAACCAACCAATTCTAGGTGGGACAGGATAGACGTTTTTCTCGAATATGTAAGTCCGGCAGGTGAGAGATCAGGGACGCTAAAGAGCAGAGTCACCAAGCCAAGGGCTCAGCACCTGCTCTCTCAGGTGTTCCTCTGATGTCCTTTGTTGTTGTTCGGGTGACCTTGGTCAGAGAGAGTCACTTGCCCACGCCAGGCTCTAGCCTGAGGGCAGGGGCCTCGGACAAGCGCCTTCCGTTCCAGGGAGAGCGTCACTTTGTCCCCTTCCCATCTGCAGACCACATTTTAAATGCACATCTCTGCCTCTCCGGGAAGGATGCTCTTTTGCTCTGAATCATGCACCGAGCTAATAATAAGCAGTTCTGCTATTGCAAGAAAAAGGGGAACTATGATTATCAAGAAAAAGTAGCAAAATCTAGACTCAAAATGGATTAGCATGATCTGTCTGATACTTGCCACGAGCAAGACAATATGCAGAGTGCATATACTTTCCTAGTCTTCAATCCATCCCTATGTAGTAAATTTTATAGAGGAGGAAACTAAAGCAAAGAAATAAAAATAACATGTCCAAGGTCACTGAACTTGTGATGATGAAGCCAGGACTGTACAAGACCTGGATGTGTTGTGTGCGCGTGCGCACGCGTGTGTGTGTGTGATCTGTCTGAAACCAGTGTAGATGGTGTAAAACAGTAAAGCAATCATTGTGCTTGCTACTTTAATTTAGAAAGCCTTAAAAATTTTGAATGGGTTTGTCTATGAGCCTTTACAAAAGTTGTTTTCATTAACCAAATCAGTGTCTTTGTTGCTGATGAAAAGTATTCAAATGATTTTATTGCTTTCTAGCTAAGCTCAGAATCTAGACTGAGCTTTGTGAAAGCAGCCGCAGTAGCACAGACACATTCAGAAGCCTTAAAATGTGGGAGAAACATTGTCTTTTATCTAAAGCTGATGCCTCCACTTTTTTCCTTTGGGATTTGCTTCCCTCTCCCTAAAGCATCAAAGCATGCCTGAAGGGTACTTATAAATGGGAAGGGAAGCTGTTTCATTCTTTCCTTAAGTGAAGGTTGAAGAGGAAGTTGAAACAACTGGTTTTCAGGAATGTGAGCTGCAGGCTGTCAGCAGAATCAGCTGGTAGAACCGCTTTCCCCCCTTTCCCTTCTCTGCCTCTCTCTACCAGGCGAGGTTCTCGCTGAGAACTTTACCATTTATTCTTCATTTTTATTGTTTTATTTTTTTTAATTCAGATAGCATTGTTTTTACAACATTGTGTATGCGTTAGAGGCAAAGGATCACCCCATTCAGGTGGTGGTATCTCACCACACCAAGATACCACCAAGATACCCATATTCTGCTACCTCTGTCTATTGGGCCCTCTCCCCACTTCCCTCACCCCCTTCTTTTCCTGTCTGGTAGGAAAAGTCAGATTTCTAGGATTTCTTACTGCTTTGGCTTTATCCAACCCTTTGTTTCTCTATATTCTATATTTAAGTGATGCATTAGTACTGGTCTTTCTCTTCCTGACTTAATTTTGCTTGGTTAGAGTCATCGCCTCCCATTCCAGCCATGTTGTCAGAGCTTTTCATTCATTATTTGAATGATAAAATGAATAGGAAGGCAATGCAACTGAATTACAACTACAGATTAGCCTAACTGAGCAGGTTGGTTGAATGAAATGTCTACTATTCACAGAGATATATAGACTATTCCAGATACATTTTATGTGTGTATGTGTCCTAATTAGAAGATCCCAATGACCAGCCACCAATTACAGACCAACTAGAGACTAAATTAACACAGATGTTAGTTCTTTTGTCAACTTAACACACATACACAAATGACTCCTTTAACAACCCTTGGATAATAACAAGCATGCATCACTCATTTTCGTAATCACTTCAAAATTTAAAAGGAGTCAGACAATACAATAGTATGATTGCAAGTGCTTCCTTCATAAAAGATTATACACCCCTTAAAGAGCTAGCCCCCCCGTGTCATATACTTTTTCTTAGTTATTTAATTCAGTGGTTTGACCACCATTTTTTGAGCCCCCCTTAAATGCAAGAGATGTATCGGAAACTTGTAACGCAAGTATACCTGATTTGTACTGGGTATTTATTATATGCCAAGGTGTGTCCTAAGCATGTGGATTGCCTCATTTAATCATTCTAGGTACTTCCACCCATTTCACCTATTTGCTCAAGGTCTTCAGTGAATAAGAGGTAGGGCCAAGAGTTGGGCCAAGGCTGAATTCCATTCTCATCCATAGAGTCCTCAGTCATCCTTGATATTGGTGGTTAACCTATTGGTTAAAAAAGAATTGTAGTGACTAGTTTTTATAATGTATAAGTGTATTATAAAAAACGTGTTAAAGTCTTTATACACAAAACTGTATCTAGTGAAGACTTCAAACTAGGCATTTTGTTTGTTTTCTTAGCAGTTATTTTAACACTTTGTGTGCCGGTGCCCTTTAAATTTACCAGCCCTGGGGGCCGGCCATTTTCTGTGCCACCGCATGAATGGTATAAGCATTCAATAAAACACACACAACTCCTGAACTACTGGATATTAAAAAAAAACTGTAATATCTCTCATAAAACACCTTATACTTTCACCAAAACAATGTGTAAAGCTTCTAGACTGAGTACAATCAAAGAAATAGCTCCTAATAGTTCCAAATAAATCCACCGTGGCGTGAAAAACCGGAGACTAGATGAACACATATTAATACGTGAGTGGCCACCTGATACTGGTGACAAAAACACGTACTAATACGTGAGCGGACCACAAAGCGTTAAAAATATTTATTGAATAGTGACAATAATACAAGTAAATTTTAAGTCTTCATCCTTGAGTTAATAAGGAAAAATTTAATTGCATTTTGAATTATTAAGATGTTTTATAGTAGTTAAACTTTTTGCATCAGTTCACTGAGCCAGTTTGAAATTTTATTAGCTTATTTGTGACTTGAATTTTAATAATTCAGTAACTATTAATAGTTTTATATTAGAAAAAATACTTAAGTGGGTCACTCACATCTCAGCCCTATTTTAAAATAGGATTGTGAATCCCCTGGGACATCATTTCTTGAGCTTTCCTCTGCCTGTTGACTGTCTACTCCAGTATGTTCTGCTAATTATTAAGAATCATCACTAGGAGAATCTGCTTTTCTTCATACATCTCCAAAAGAAATTTGCTACTTTCCCACAAAAATATTGTTGGAAATGATGGTCTAAGATGGCCCACAAAGCTCCATCAGCACTTTATCAGTTGGCAGTTTGACTCTGACCTTTTTCAGCCAGGAGGTGGGGGGGGGGTGGAAAGAGGAAGCGGCTTTCTCTGCGATGAGAGAGAGGTGGCTCCATGAGGAATGGATCCTTTGGCTCCACGGCGTTAGTGGAAGAAGATTCTGGGCAGTAGGGCAAGTGTCAGTCCAGAGGAGGTCTAGAGCAGGGACAGCTCCTGAGTGCTAGAAGGGAACAGTTATGACCAAGAGTTATATTTTCTAGTTCGTTTTTTCAACATTTATGACATCAAAGTATTATGTCTGTATTAATAAACTAGGGCTTGTCTTTAGTAATACCCAAGTCTGGTCTTAGTTTTCACAGTGTCAGTAAGGTAATTTTTAAAAAGGTGTGTGTGTGTGTGTGTGTATACAACTAGCGCACATATACTATAATTTCCCTTAAATTCCCATTCTTTTCTACCTATTCTATAAAAAGAGACCTCAGCAAATGGTTAAAATCCTCTCTACCATGAAGTGCTCCAGTTTTTTGTTTCCCTGATGCTGGCGGTGCCAATATTGTTTGGGGGAGATTTTATATGAGCTCATAGTAACTGTTGTTTGTGACTATAATGTCATAAATACATTCATTCTTTAAGATCGAGTGTCAGAAAAGGTGAGAATGAAAGTCCTAGCTATTAAGCATGACACTTCAAGCTACACACTCTCACTTTTATTGGCTCAGTAAAGCGCTTTTTCAAAATTTTTTCAGTTCAACTCTTCAGCCTAACACAGTCTCTCAACAGGGGCTTCTCCCCTCAGACACTAACAAGTAAAACTCCAAACGATAAAGCTGAGGTTTATTGTGTTAAAATGATACCACAAGGCTGCAAACAAATCACAGGTGCCACACTGACCACAACAGAAACCACTGCTCTTCTAGTGAACTGTTCTGCAGAAAAGCATTGTGCAGGGAAACAGGAATGGACAGCCCTCTGTGGAGATGATTGTTTCCACTGAACACAGAAGTCATCTGCCTCACAAAGCGCTCATTGACATGTGATGAGCACTTCCTGATTAGACTGAAGAGACAAGAATAAAAGGGATTGGTACCAATCGTGACAACATGACCAATGGCCCTTTTACTATTAAGCAAAAATGTCACATTGTAAACTGCACTGGGGATAATTCTGGTAACTACAGTACAGTTATACAGTTATTAGAAATTGAGTGTGACCTTTAATTTCAAAGAACAGATTTCCTTTCAGGACAACTAAAAATATCCCCTCCACCTCTGCCTGCCTCTCTGCCTACCTACCTACCTACCTGCCTATCTGTGAGCCCTCCACTGGAAGCGTGAACATGTATATTATTAAACCTCAGATTTTGCTAGCACTAAAACAGATAAATATGTTTCTTGGCATAGTCCTACATGTTTTTACCAGTCTCAGAAGAGCAACAGATGCCAAGTAATTAATATTTTTTGTTCAGATTCCACATGGTAACCAACACTACTACATCATCTGGTGAGATAGAACAGAATCCCATTAACACAAAAATTGATACTACTTGAGATGAAAAGCTACTAAGAGAGTGCATTGCCTTAGAATGAAGGAATGATCTGGAAGTGAATATATGTTTTTCCTTTTATTTACTTAATTTTCTTCTATTTCACCTTATTACAGAAAGGATATAAGACTAAGTGAATACAAAGTGCTTACTGTTGGTGAATGGTCTTTTCAATGAAATTTTAAATTGAATGTTTCCTATCTGCATTTTATAAGAACCTACAATCTGAAAACAAATGGGAGTGTTGAAATTGAAGACAGCTTATCTATAACACTGGGTCTCTTGCTGTTGTATGATTTCAAAATTAATCTTAAGAAGTATAGGTAGTTGGACAGGTTGGCTATAATGAACAGAGCACTCTTGTTTTCAGAAGTGAGACAAGATTAAATAGCAATGCTAGTTGAAAGTCTCAGGGGTGGAATATTCAGTAAATCTTGAAAATCTGTATCCTATTTCACTGGTGTGAAACAATCCATTCCTTGTGAGAGAATTTCTATCCAATAAGTCATGGCAGTTTGGGATTAAGTTGGAGAGCTCAAACCTTCTGGTCTAAAATTGTATCTGGCTAGCTGTACCTAACATACAATTTCCTACTAAAGTGCTTTTGCAAAGTGACAAAACCTTATAATAAGACAAAATTCGAACTGAGTTTCCTTTTGACAAGAATCAAGAAAAATTTTCTATCTTTAGGGGCAAGTGAGTGTTAGGCCCACTTATTTGAGACCTACCTGAAACTAGGCAGGAAAAACTCATTTCTTATCCTTCTCTTCCAGCCATCCTAATGATTCTATAAGGCCAGATTTACAATGATTAGAAAACTGGGTATACACCCTTTCTCCACTGTCTCTGCCTTTTACAGCACCACAGTGTTCTCCACTCCCTGTCAGTATAGGTCCTTGCACATCCTGTAAGGGGTCAAAGCTGCCAGAAATGGCTGAGCCTGAACTTGGTGAGTGAGCAAGCCGGGAGTCCATCCGGGATGTGTATCATACAAGCACTCCACAGAGACATGCAGGCAGCAGGTTTTCTTTTTTACAAAGTGAAAGTGGCCAGCCTACAGCCAGATTTCTTTGAAACACTGACTGCATAATAAAGACAGCTGACTGAAGAATTGTATACTTACCGAGGTATCTTTTGTATAAAAAGTCAACACAAATATATTCTCAACATACACCATGTAAGATGATTACACTCATATATCCTTCTTTACAAAAACATAAGCCACTATCACCTATATACAGAAAAAAGTAGAAGGAAACATTGAGTGGTTGCTGACACTATCCATGATTTTTATTCTGCTGCTTATGTTTCTTTGTATTTGAAATTTCCTCAATGAATTTCATTGCTGTTTTAGCCACTAAAAAAAAAAGTAAGTTTCAGGAAATCCCAAACTAAAGAGCATCTGCAGGAGACCATAAAGAAAAATAACAGAACATCAGCAATCTGTTTCCCAGCTACTACTGAACCTCATTATAGAAAACAGAAGAAAGTGCATTTCATGAAATGCCAGCTCTTGCTATAAATCTATGAACACTATATAAAGTATATAAGACTATGTGAAGACTACATTTGCTAGTTGTTTACATTAAAATGAAATATTTCAAGTGCCCAATGAATAAAACTTACCCTAAAATAGTAATCTCTTAAAGTCTAGGACAATCAGAAAGGGAATTTCACTTACCACTATTTTCCTCTCCGTAGCACTTTTACCTCAGGTCTCTTTCTGGTTTATTAATAGGTTGAACAGTATCATAATGTCATTTTCCATGGCCCAGAAGGAAGCCTGCAAGACTACATAGCACATCAGCTGGCACTCTGCATGAAGGTATTGATTGCTTGCGAGCCCTCTCCTTTCCTTTGAAAAGTCAGAAGTGTGTGGAACTAATCACTCTGCTTTCTTATCACAGCACAGACAGATGGCAGCAGGGTTCCCCTGTGAGATAGTGAGCGCCAAAGTGGATGCTGCTTTCTCCAAGGAACAGCTAGTAGACTTGTTCATCAGTAGCGGTAAGACCACTTGAGCAAACCAAATTCTGATAACAAAAGGCACGCTCTTTAGTGATGCCATTTAAAGGAAGTAAGTTTTGTTGCTGGGGGATAAATTTAATGTTTTCCTTATTCAGCAGCAGTGGGGTGGAAACCTGGAGCCCATGTGGACACTGGCAAAAAATTTCCATGTATATACAATTGTATTGTTGTGCATTTCCTCTTTTCTGTATCAATATTTGTTGTGAGCATAAAGTTTTTATTCCTCAGTTCTCCACAACTAAACTACCTGAGGGGAACTACATTCTCTCCCTCAACCTTGGACTACCACTGATTGGCACTTGGCTAAACAACTTACACGAATTCACTAATTTAATTTCTACAGTAGCTCTACTGCAAGTGGTTATTATCTCCATTTCAAAGGTCAGGGGACAGGCAGAGGGAGGTTTAATAATTTGCCACATCTGTATGTGGGAGAACCAGAGTAAACATGTTTACTGATATACTGTATTAATATTCCGTCTCGGCTTCCACTCGCGACAGTCATAAAACCGAAATGGGCCGACTCTGGTGGCCAAGTGCTCAAAGCAGGGAGACCTGGGAGGGAGTGAAGGAAGAGGAGCTGCAGGCTGCGCGGAGGAGGCGTCGTCGTGCAATTCAAAGTCTCTTTCCCGGGCAGGTGGGGGGCGCTCCTTTTTGGAGCCATGGTCAAGGGTGACTAGCTTATGGCCAGGACAGTGTTGACCAGGCTGAGGAAGAATCACTGGCAGTTCCTAACTCAAGAAATAAAATGAAAAGGCAGGTTGGGAGAGGGCCCGAGGCGTCCACGATCTGTACAGAAGCACATGCTGACGGCAGGAGAGCCCCACTAGCGGCTGAGCGATGCTGTGCTGCCGCGGCTGTCTCTGCACGAAACACATGAGGGCGCTAGAGAGAGCG
The DNA here is from genome assembly GCA_004024925.1 of Scalopus aquaticus. Lineage (NCBI taxonomy): Eukaryota > Metazoa > Chordata > Mammalia > Eulipotyphla > Talpidae > Scalopus > Scalopus aquaticus. The sequence continues at coordinate 1,883 of PVIJ01006964.1, read as the reverse complement.
GTTTCTTCTGTTGGTGTCACGATGACGTGACACGTGCTGAGCGCCGCCCCTGGTCGATGCTATCACAGACACCCTGATCTGTGCCCGTGAAAACCCCTGAGACGAGAGGCAAGCCCCTGCCCGGAGCCCCAGCTGAGGACACGGCAGGAAGGACTGAACCTCAGGCCATCAGGCCCTGCCCTGCCCTTCCTCATGGCCAGCCTCTGCCCCTTCAGACTCTCCCCTGTGCTGAAATTCTTATTTCCCACTTTAGTTGCATAACCCAAAAAAAAAAAAAAAAAAGGCCCTACTAGGCTTATTACATCCCAGAGTAAGATGCTAAAATAATTTTTCTCACTAGTCACTACAGAAGTTGGGAGAGCAGTGAATTAGGTCAGGAAGAATGTGAAAGTGTCCAGCTGAACAGCCCTAATCTACGGGGATCACCTCCAAGAAGAGCTCTTCTTTCTCATTTCCCAGTTTGGTGAGGGGCACAGGTTACTTGGCCCCACCTCCTTGCAGCCCCAGCTCGAAAACAAATTCCAGCAAGGAGGCGCCAGGCCAGCTGGATGGGCTGCGGGGAAGGGGAGGCTTCTCTCCTGCTGCATGAGGCAGCCACTCAGCTCCAGCACCACGCTGCTGACAGAAGTGTAGATCCAGTGTCAGGAGGTCTTGTGACTTTAGGAAAAAGCCAGAAACCCAGGTTTTAATGTGAAAATTTGGGGTTTTGTTCCCTCGATATTGTCAAGTGTTTCATATTTTAAAGCAGCGAAGAACACACAGAACCCAGGTCCTCTCATTCATGGACCCCTCAGCCTTGGCCTGCGGTCAGTCCTGGGGTATAACTTAACACACTGGTCTCCTTTTTGTCCCTTTTCATCCATTCTCACTGGTACCATCTTCCATGAATGCCCCTTTTCTTGTAGCTCATATACTTTTCCTGAAAATGGCCACTCTGCCTGCTGCTACTTCCATTCCCTCAGCCTTCACAGGCTACCAAACTAAACACTGTGATTCCCACCCCCACCTTCCCTCCATTGACCTTTGAACCATCCAATCTAGGATTCCCGTGTACTGTCTTTCGTGAGATGTCTCTGTGCCAGCCGAATGCGGCGTTTCTTCCGTGTCCTTCATTTCCACTGTCTTTGTTCATGCTGCAGCTTTTCATCTAGAATTACAGAGTAAACACACAAACTCCTCCCAGCCCACACACGCACTATAACTACCACATGGCAGGCACCATGCAAAGTATAATATTGTACAGTCTGATTAAAATCAGATCTGGCCTTCTGGAAACTACAGAAAAGGACCCTGTTAAATGCTCTAAGACGACCTCAAATGAAGGCTTCCCCCGTCCCTCCAGATATGCCTTCTCCCCTAATGGGCAGCAGGAAACTTTATACTGCAGTATCCTCCCTCAGCTGTAACTCAGGGCAAGCAGGCTGTCATTTGGGCTTCAGTCTTTGCCCACAACAGTACATCGTGAGCTACTAGAGGGAGAGTAGTATAGCTTACTCTTGGATTTTTCCTTCCATGATTACCAGTAATTGTTGAATGAATGGTGAATGTCCTGATACGGTCGATAGCATGGGAAAGAAAGAAACTGCGAAGTTACATTCTGTGTCAGTAAGTAGAAGAAATTGCCTGGAGTAGAGGTGGAAAGAAGGGAGATTAGAGAGGGCAGGAGTTGATTTTAAAGATTTTATTTTTTTATTTATACATACAAGCTGGGGTACAAGCCAGAGCCGTGGGGCGGCGAGAGGGTTCACCAGAGACAGAGCGGGTAGCAGAACAGGCAGATCAGAAATACACTGCTGAGGGGAGCAGCGGGTGAGGCAGGAGAGGTCTGCCGCACCATGTGGGATTCTCCCGGGCTGGGCGTCGAACTCGCGTCGCCGCTGCCA